>JAVTVY010020165.1:0-72927 GCA_036873755.1 Hanleya hanleyi
CGACCTATATACCCCTCATATCCCATATAGGCATTTTCCCAGGTTTTTCGATAAAGTCCGTGTTCCGTATTTTTTTTTTCAGGAAAAATTTTACATGCAACCACCCAGCCATCAAATACCCCTTCACCTAGGCTTCACGTTGATACCTCACTCGACCCCATTCGACCATTAGGGGCTCCCCTAGATGCCAAAACGTCTATTTTCATGCCCTTGGGCCACCGCGCATGCGCAGAAGGCCGATATGTCAACCCCACACCCAGCCCATTAGATGCCCCTTCACATAAGCTTCACTTCATTACCTCACTCGACCCCATCGGACCCTTAGGGGCTTGCCTAGCTCCAACACGGCTATTTTCATACCCTTCGACCACCGCGCATGCGCAGAAGGCCGATAGTTCAACCCCACACCCAGCCCATTAGATGCCCCTTCACATAAGCTTCACTTTAATACCTCACTCGACCCAATCGGACCATTTTATGTAGGGACTACTTTTTCTCCGCGGAAGCTTTTTCCCGAAACCGAATTACCGCCAAAACCACGGCCAAACCGCATCACCGCGCATGAATACATTTTTTTTTTTTTTTTTTGCCGGAACTTTTTTTTTTTCGTGGAGGTGCACTCATTGACACCGGTGTCAATGAGTGCACATGCACCCATTGACCTCATTTGCATATTTTCAAAATCCCCTGTCATCTTGAAAATATGCAAATGAAGGCTGGGGATCGGAAAAGTGAATTGCTGGGGATCGGGAAATGCTGGGGATCACTCACTCACACCGGCAACGCACCTGCTACCAACAAATATGCAAATGAAGGCTGGGGATCGGGAAAAGTGAATTGCTGGGGATCGGGAAAATTGCAAACACTGAAAGTATAACCACTTCGGCTGAGATATCACGCCTCAACGAACAAATTATCGACATGAGGGGAGCGATGTTGGAAATGGAGACGACAATCACGGTACTGGAAGATGAGATATCATACCTCAACGAACAAATTATCGACATGATGGAAGCGAAGATGGAAATGGAGACGACAATGACGGTACTGGAAGAAGAGATTGCCAGACAAAAGAAACTACGACATAGTGAATTGCCGATGCATTGACGCCGGAGAGGTGCTGTGAAGCAAATATACCGTGCCTCTCGTGTGACACTATCCAAAGGCCCTTTTCAGGGCCAACCCATCTTTCCGAAAGAGAAAAACTTCTTTTCATATGCACACCAAACTAACACGAGCTCCCAGCATCTTTTTCCCCCAAAAAATTTTTTTCAAAAAATTTTTTTTTTTTTCAAAACAATAACAAAGAAAATCTGAAGTGACAAACCCGTCCTTCGGATGGAAAAGTGGTTTTAAATTTTATTTTCAGGTAGAGGGTCGAGTGAGGTATCATATTGAAGCTGACGTGAAATGCTTCACAATGATACGTCACTCGACCCGATTGGACCACTAGGGGCGGCTCTAACGCCAAACATCAATATCAACATCAATCAACATCAATCTTCAAAATACCTTTAGAGGTGCCCCTAGTGGACCAATCGGGTCGAGTCCGGTATCATTGTGAAGCATTTGACGTCAGCTTCAATTGGATACCTCACTCGATCCACTACCGCCAAAATAAAAAAAACAAAAAAAAAAACAAACTTCGTACACCAGATGTTGATATCGATGTGCAAAATAACCTTTTTGGCGTTAGAGGCGTCCCTAGTGGTCCAATCGGGTCGAGTGAGGTATCAAATTGAAGGTGACGTGAAGGAGCATCTGATAGACTGGGTGTGGGCTTGAATTAGGGTAATTCTGCGCATGCGCGAAGATAATATGAAAAATATCAATCTTCAAAAATAGCCTGTTTGAGGTTAGAGGCGTCCCTAATGGTGCAATCGGGTCGAATAAGGTATCAAATTGAAGGTAACGTGAAGGCGCATCTGATAGACTGGTGTGGGTTGAACTATCAGCATTCTGCGCATGCGTAATCTTCAAAACACCTTTTTTGGGTTAGAGGCGCCCCTAGTGGTCCAATGGGGTCGAGTGAGGTATCAATCTGAAGCATTTCACGTCAGCTTCAATTTGACACCTCACTCGACCCACTACCTGCAAAATAAAAATAATCCTCGTACACCAGGTTTTGCTATCGAACTGCAAAATAACCTTTTTGGTGTTAGGGGCGCCCCTAGTGGCCCGATGGAGCCGAGTGAGGTATCAATGTGAAGGTGAGATGAAGGGCCATCTGATGGACTGGTGTGGGTTGAACTATCAGCATTCTGCGCATGCGCAAGAATGGAAATAGCATACAAGCGGATAGGCAAGCAAGCAAGCAGGGAGGCAGACAAGCAGACAGGTCAGGTAAGTCAGATTGAAATACACTCCTTTCCCTAAAAATCGACTCCTTTTATAGCCCATTGAATCTCATTTGCATATTTATGACAACAAACAGGCCGCCATCTTGAACACGACCACCCCTAACACACACAAACAAGCCGCCATCTTGAAACACATATGCAAATGAGGGCTGGGATCGGGAAAGTGACATGCTGGGGATGTTGAAACACATATGCAAATGAGGGCTGGGGATCGGGAAAGTGACAGGCTGGGGATCTTGAAAAGAACATATGCAAATGAGGGCTGGGGATCGGGAAAGTGACAGGCTGGGGATCTTGAAAAGAACATATGCAAATGAGGGCTGGGGAAAACCCATTACACACACCAAACAAGCCGCCATCTTGAACACGACCACCCCTCCCATACTAAAACAAGCCGCCATCTTGAATCCAAACCACCCTCCCATACTAAAACAAGCCGCCATCTTGAATGCGACCACCCTTCCCATACTAAAACAAGCCGCCATCTTGAATCCAAACCACCCTCCCATACTAAAACAAGCCGCCATCTTGAATCCAAACCACCCTCCCATACTAAAACAAGCCGCCATCTTGAATCCAAACCACCCTCCCATACTAAAACAAGCCGCCACCTTGAATCCGACCACCCCTCCCATACTAAAACAAGCCGCCATCTTGAATCCAAACCACCCTCCCATACTAAAACAAGCCGCCATCTTGCGGGAAAGTGACAGGCTGGGGATCTTGAAAAGAACATATGCAAATGAGGGCTGGGGAAAAACCCATTACACACACAAACAAACCGCCATCTTGAACACGACCACCCCGCCCATACTAAAACAAGCCGCCATCTTGAATCCAAAGAGTGACATGCTGGGGATCTTGAAAAGAACATATGCAAATGAGGGCTGGGGAAAAACCCATTACACACACAAACAAACCGCCATCTTGAATCCAAACCACCCTCCCATACTAAAACAAGCCGCCATCTTGAATCCAAACCACCCTCCCATACTAAAACAAGCCGCCATCTTGAATCACACCACCCCTAACATACAAAAACAAGCCGCCATCTTGAATCACACCACCCCTAACATACAAAAACAAGCCGCCATCTTGAAAATCTGGGTTTTTCCAAAAATTGGGTGCAAGTGCACTCATAGGCCACGCCCCCAACCCCCTCGCTCCGCCCAAATAACCTCCTCACTCCGCCCCAAATGACGTCAAAAAAGGTTCTCGCGCATGCGCAGTTGAGGGCTTTACCGGACGGATGCGGGCTACCTACTACTTGAGTGAGTCAGTCCATCCGAATCCTTTCGTCGGCAAAATATGGAGAACCGTTGACTTTAGAACCGTGATTTTTGGCATGCACGTGCATTAGGAGACTGTTACCAGCAAGTTCTGATCTGACCTAATTTTGATGAAAATTTGACCTACTTAGGTGACCTATAATATTACGCTTGGGTCCCCAAGTCATCTAGGTGACCAAAAACATTACACTTGGACCCCGAAGTCATCTTCCTCACCCTAGGGGCCGTATGAACCCATGTACTTCAAGATCCTCATGGTACTCATATGAACAGTCACAATCAAAGCGTGGCTGAGATACATCATTCTTTAGATGACGACTTTACAACGAATATTATGGATTAAGAATACTGGTCAGCGATACGAATTTGATATTTTTGGAACATCATGATGTCATGCCGGCATCATTGAAAACTGTTGACCGCTTCTCTCTTGCAGGAAACAAGCCTATGTTTATGTATATTATGATTGTTTTTTGAATTTGGTGCTAATACTGTTATATGGAATATGGAATAGGTCTTTGGATTATGGACGCGGATATTCTCTAATGAACGACGGCTGGATTATGAATGACGGACTAGACGCTTGTAACACTACTCATGTTGATATATGGTGTTACCGAATTTTGCATAAATTTTGTTAATGCAAAATCCAACTGACTCTACATAAAAACATCCCCGCTTATGCTTCAGCTAACCGGATCAACCGGTGGCTGAAAGCTTTCAAAGCTACATCAACTATCTTTTCTGTAGAATGTGCTCCTCGTCAACCACACGTTTTCGACACAGATTTGACAAAAACTGAAATGCTGTCTGGATTATCATCAACAGAGCGGCCATGGCGAAGAGGTATCAGCTCAAACATCTGAATCGTTGGAGGGATCGTTTGCGTCTGATATCGAAGAGAGGCTCCGTTCCGCTGGAAATACCAGGAAAAAAGGGGCAAGATTGTTGTCGATATATAGATAGAACCAAAATGAATCTGCATGCGCCAGACGCTCAGTATTATTGGGAAAAACTTGATCAACATTATCATAAATATAAGCCTATTGGTCCTTTCTTGGAATAGTAGGAATATTTGATCCATATTATCAAATTTACACCAGTTATCAATGGCTGAAAAAACGTTTCATGTTATAAACATTGTGGAGAGATCTTGAGAACGAACCAGAGCTCATTCGGTGGCCCACGTGATCTGCACCTGTCGCCGCCACCGGGGCATGATATCCCTTCCCCAGGATTAATGTGGAAAACTTATTGCCTAAAGTTCTTTCCTATAAACGACTTGTTGCTCCCGCGATACACATGAATGTTCCGCGACACTCAGGATTAGACAGTGCGTATCATCGATGTTTTCAAGCTGGGACGATGCAGGGATGACGTCATTACTGACCGTTAGAACTTTCGTTTCAATTCAATTCCATTCCCTCCAGTAGTACTTCCCTTCCGGTCTCACAAACTTCACTTCTGTTGTTTGCTTTTGCTCTCCGTCTTTCATGAAGGCAGTCTTTAGTTCATATTTGTAGTTGAATCAACCTCCATTTTACATCCTTTCCGGTTTCGACGTGTTCTCACTGGAGATCTTGGTGTTCATCTTGGTCACGACAGTTATAAAAGAACATGGCATCCTGTGACGTTTGCGACGAACTACTGTCAAATCGAAGAGATATGCAAGAGGTGGAATTGACGATGTCTGGCGAGTAAAAGGCAACAATCGGATTCAAAAGGGGGGCCTCCCTCGGCGCCTTACATTCAGATTAGAATACGGGTAATTCGAATAGCTTCGGTATATCAGCCGCGATTTTATTGCAGCTGTTCATGTGGAAACTATGAAGTAACCATAAGGCCCCTAACACCGACTTGAGCGGAGTTAGACGATGTGATGATAGATCAGCTCATATTACTACATCATCTGATGTTACTGGACAAGCAACGAGGACGTCTAATGGAGTAAACGCGTCAACATGGGTAAACATGTTTTAATAATAGCTAATACTTTGTCCCTTCCCTAGTTGCACGATTTAATAGCTAATGCTCTGTCCCTACCCTCCTTGTACCGTTTAATAGCTAAATTTTTGTCCGTTCCATTATTGCACGATGATTTTAATCTGTCGTTTCTTCGTTTAACTCTCCAACTTGTTTTATGGCGACAAAAGTACATTCTCGTCATGTTTTTTTATCCAGCTGAGTTCCATCTCTGACCTACCCTAAGAGCTAAACATAAACAGAAAACATTATTCCAACCAATAACTTGATGATTGTAGAGAAAAATGTACTTCATCGAACAAAAAAATTATCGTAAACATTCTCAGATGTAAAACATTGGTTAGTGAGATAGATGGGATGAATATAAGAATTAAATGCTATATGCATGAATACAGTTTAATTATGATGCGAGCCAAAGCTAGATGGTCTGAATTACGTGTTAAATTTAGAACCTAGCAGCACAGACTTTAGTGAGTCAATTACGAAAATCCAAACTGGAACGACAACCGAAATCGAGCAAATTCTTGAGGAATCAACACTTTCCATAAAAGAAAACTGTAAAAAACGAAAAAACAAGAAAAAACAGGCCATGTCGACATATCCTAATTTAGAAGTAAAACCCCAACTTGACTAAACAAGAACTGCACCTTTGTAAGGGGAGTTATTCAAAGAAAAATCATCGTGTGCACTTAAAAACATGAAGAATGATAAGTGTCCTGGATCTTATAGCTACACTGTGGAATTCTTCACATTTTTACTTATGTATAAACTAAATTATGCTATAAAAAATGGCGAATTGTCGATTTCTCAACAACAAGAAGTAACACCATGCTTCCAGAAGGACGGAAAACCAAAACACCTGCCTTAAAACTGACGATCGATATATCTGCTCAGCATCTGTTATAAATTACAACACATATAAGGGAAGTAGCATCAGCTGCAGTCGCCCATAGTAAACTTGTTTACCCCAAATAATCCACGAAGATTTTTGGGGGAAAGGTTTTAGTTCGGTATGCTTGATTGAAACAGCATCGCACAGGAATACTCATGGTGATCGATTTCGAGAAAGATTTTGAGTGACTGAGTGAGCTAGTGAGTGAAATCTGACAACAATGTTTCATTCATAATACGACAGCGCCTACATGTGCCAGGACACAAGAATGCGCACAGTTCCTATTATGCTGAATTACAAGCGTCTAGCCCGTCATCCATAATTCAGCCGTCGTCCATTAGAGAATATCCGAGTCCATAATCCAAAGACCTATTCCATATTCCATATAACAGTATTAGCACCAAATTCAAAAATACAATCATAGTATACATAAACATAGGCTTGTTTCCTGCAAGAGAGAAGCGGTCAACAGTTTTCAATGATGCCGGCAAGACATCACGATGTTCCAAAACTATCAAATCCGTATCGCTGATCAGTATTCTTAATCCATAATATTCTTTGTAAAGTCGTCATCTAAAGAATGATGTATCTCAGTCACGCTTTGATTGTCGCTGTTCATATGAGGATCTTGAAGTACATGGGTTCATACGGCCCCTAGCCCAGGGTTAAGCGGAATTAGACCCAAGTTACGAAACGTAGCGCCATAGATCTTGCACGCTTCGTTCGTATTTTGCTATCAGCATGCGATATGTATCGCCAAATTTGAGAAACTTTGAGTGGAGGCGTTTGGTGGAATGACCCTGTTTTATAAGTTTCTCTAACAATGTTTTGTGATGTTGATTAAAATCGTCACATTTAACACAGGATCTAGCAAATGCTACTAAGCGAGATATGTATACGCCATGAATATTAATGTCCAGAAAGGGATAGTTTACGATGTCGAAATTGTAATCATCTCTTTCGTCATAAAGTCGACGAGAGAGAATGCCCGCTTCATTTTTATACAGATATAGATCTAAATATGATGTACCTGTAGGGCTGTATGTAGTTTCCAGTGAAGGTGGATATATATCCTTCACTGCGTCATTTATATAACGATTATCCACAGCGAGAAGATCGTCTATATAGCGTTTGGTGAATGAGAAGGAACGGGCTTTGAATGGATGGGTTTTTGAAAGCGCCTGCATATAGTCATATTCATAAGAGAACAGATACAGGTCAGCAAACAGGGGTGCACAACTAGTACCCATTGGAATACCTATATGCTGCTGATATATTGTGCTGCCAAATTTCACATATATAATTTTAATGAGAAATTCAAGCAACTTTATAAACAAGGAAACATCCCATGAATGATATTTTTTGTATGTAGAAGAGCTAAAGAATGCTTTATGGCTTGCGACATTAATATATCTACGATCAGTTTTCTTGAACACAGATACTATTAATGAAAATAGACGGTCAGTCTGGTCCTGATGAGGGATTGCAGTATAGAGAGTCGAGAAATCCCATGTGGATACATGTCTGTACGGTATGTGACCTTTAGCATCAAGTTCTTCCGTAAGATATTTTGAGTTTTTCAATATCCACATACATTCAACGCCAGAGTTCTTAGAAATAGTGGCGCAATACCTTTCTCAAAATGCTTTTACCTCCTGAAGGACCCTCGTCAATAGGGTTGAAAGAAGTTTGGTGGTGCAGCTTCTAGAACCAGCTATGAATCTAGCTTTGTATGGTGATTTATGCATTTTGGGAGTCCAGTATAGTTTTGGTGTGTTGTTATGATTAGTTGGAAGACAAATACCTCTTTCCCTGAGAAACTTTTTGTGATTGTTAAATAGATCTTCCAGAGTAAATGCAGTTTGGGAGTAAGTAGACGTATTTGATGAAGATATGTCTGCACTCAATTCTTTAACCAGCACCTGGTAATAGTAATATTTACATATGAATATTATTTGCACTTGGTGAAGTCCAGCCAATCAGCGAGTACTGTAGGTTCAACTTTTTCTCGCTTAGACCAATCAATAATGTACAGTTCCAATACAGACAGGACTATCTTCTGGTCAGCCTTCAGATTTATTCTTCTTGGCTCTCTATATTTAGGTCCTTTCATCAGGAGTAATTTCAGATTCTTATCACTCACCACATCAAGAGCACCAGTCACAATATGTTTGCATGGTGTATAGATAAAGTTCGATGATTCACAATCACAACTATAGCCTCCTGACGTGTATAAGTTCCAGTTAAACTCCTTGACAGCATTGGAGTAATTGAATATTTTGGTGGCTATAGATTTAGTATACTTATATGAAATGCAAGGAGGTTCTGTGAACTTAAAATAGTTTGGTACAGCGTTGCGTAAATTAATGATGTCCAGTCCTTTATCTAAATAGTTGAGTTTCAAGAAAAGCCGATCTTGAGATGTTTCGGTTATGTTCACTGGACGATACAATCGAAAATACGCTATATCTTGACATACTTTACTGATTTTTGGTGGTATTATATTTCTTGAAGATGCAGATTGTTGTATATCTCTGGCTATTTGGTCTAAAGCTCTCAGAGGTAACGCATACAGAACTGTACGTAAGCTATGTATACTATTGGGTGTGTTAGTTAAACCCACTAAGTAATTTAAAGTGACGTGATCGTGAATCATCGAAGTATTAAACTTTCGCCAACCATAGCTGCGATGTCTCCGTTGATAAGGTTTAAATAGTTGTTTAATGTTGGATATATTTGAACGGCGGTTTGTAGCATTGCCGAACCCACTGACATTATCATTTAAGCCAACTGGGAAACACTGACCCAAGTTCTAGCATCCAGAATAATTGTCGCTCTCGGATTTTTCTCTCAAATCCAAAGGGGGAATCCTTAGTAGATGGATAGACGACGTCTATGATCTGAATACTAAAGTTATCCCAGCCATGGTCGGGTCCAGAAAAATATTTACCTATAAGCAATTGCTTTTTCCTAACGGATTTTCTGTGACCGTTCACCCTAAGATGGAGTCTTTGGGTGGTCTTGCCAACATACTGTTGGCCACACTTCTCACAGGAAACTAAATAAATACAGTTTGTAGTAGAACAACTAAGATCAACATACGAGTTAACAGAATATGAGTTACCAGTTAACGCGGAACTAAATGAAGCTGAAGTATTAAAGCATTGAGACATCCACGACCACAATTAGGAATTTTGAAATTATTACATGTAGCATTCGGTGCTAAACAATCATCAAGCGCAATATTACTAGGTTTGATGTCGTGGCCTTGCCAGAGCAGTATTGACTCAAAAGGGACGATTTCTTTCAATTTGGTCCCTCTGTACAAAACTGGATAGAAATCTTCTACAAAAATTCTGAAACATACGTTACAGTCAATGGTGTTGTTTCACAGTTTTTTTTATATATATCTCTCGGCGGTCGCCAAAGAAACCCGCTATGCGCTGAGACACTAGCAATGTTGATGGGTAACGAAAAAATAACGGGCAAAATAATTGAGGATGAATATTTGTTATTTCAATATTGAATTGAATTGAATTGAATGTTTATTCACCAAATGGGTAAAGATTAACAGTAGCATAAACAAATATAAAAGTGCTGGCTATACATTTGGCGGGAATAAAACCCCAGGGGACTTGTTCTATCCCGAAGTAGTTTGTACAAGTTGGTGAAAGAGCAAAAAGCGTGATATATACAAAAGCGGTGAATAATCATCCCAGAGAACACACATACTAAATATAATAATAGTATAAATAATCCTTGACTAACAGCTGTTTCTGCTTAATGCTGACGACAGTACTATATTTCTGGATGGACCGCTCAAAAGTTTAAATTCTTGCTTAGATGCATTACACTATTTTGCAAATATTTCTGTTTTGAAAATGAATATAGATAAAACGAAATTTATTCAACTAGGTTCGACTAAAGCTTCCAATATGAGGCTTCGTACGAATTAGCATTTAGACTGATCACATGGTGATTTTAAGCTAGCCGAAATGGTCTTTACAAAAAAAGATTAAAAGGTATTGTCATGAAAATATGACCCAAACGAGGATTGAGGGAGAAATGTGATTTTACAGTCTGCTGTTGCCTGAACTGACCCATATAGTTTCTTTCCCTGCAAATTAAGGCAAACCCCTTGCAAACGAATTTCAGAAACGCTGTTTTGAAGTTGTTTGGAGCTCGATACCTGATAAAATTTCGAGAGAAACCTCTGTCAAACCACTTCAACGTGGTGGTTTAGATATACTTATTGTTGAATACGTAATCCAGGCGCAACAAATATCGAGGATTAGGAGATTACAAGCTGATAATCACAAGTGGGATAACTTATAGAAATTGTATATTCCAAATAACATAGATCCACTAGGAACTGCTTCAGCATTTTTCAGAAACACTGTCATATCAACGATGGGAAATGTAGTTTGGTGTATAAGAATGAATCTAGAATAAATCTAGATTACGAAGATTGTCAAATTTCTCGAATGAAAAACTCTAGTATAATGAAAAAAAAATAAAAAATTGATAACAAAACTATGTGTTTTGACCACTGGGATTGAACAGGTGTTCGTCTAAATGATAGTTTATATAGAAACGGAACAGTTTTCGTTCATTTGAATTGTTCATTTGAGGCTCTTTGTGCATTTATAGATGCGAATACTTCTCATTATGTCAGGCAGTAAGTCAAGCAGCAACCAACAGGGGATTGTTCAACCAACCAACCTGATATTCCTGACTGCACTGGAAGAGTATGTTATTGAGTGGTGAAAGCGAGAGAAAGTTGAATCCACAGTACTCGAACTGCCCGGTGTAAAGGTGAACGTTGTCCTAGTTAGTGGGTGTCCGTCGGACAACCACTACTGGGACAGGTTGTCTGGGGACAACTCATACTAGTATAGGTTGTCCATGGAAGTGGTTGTCCATGTTTTATAGCGATTATACATGTAACAAAGTCATATTAAGGATTGTCCGTCATCTGGGAATAGTTGTCGAGTATCAGACCTCAGCATGTAAAGTCGTCCAATAAGGCAATGGTAGTATGCCAAAAAATGAATTGTTTTAACCCTACGAGGTATGGGTGATTTGGAGGCTGTCCGTCATTTCCCCATGATCCTTTTGCACATGGGATTATGGCCCTCGTGCCAAACATTCTATCCTCTAGCTGACACTCTTCGACTTTGTAGTTCATCATATTGTGGTCATTTTGAGCCTATTTGCATGCCCGCCCATCCCCTGAGCACAGAATAATGGTTAAATGCAAAATGGCGGCCATTTGGGTGATGTTTTATCATCACAGCGGCCATGTTGGATTTTAAATACGTTTTCTGATAGAGAGTATAGTGTGGTAAGTTTCAGCCCACCTAATTCAAAGGTAAGAGAAATATTTAGGTGGAGGCCTAAATGTCATATCTCGACAGGTATAGCCAAGGATATATAAACAGTCACGGCGTGTAGGGGCATGAACTAGCATTGTGAAAACGTTATTTAACCCTAGCTCCCAGCAAGAGGGGAGGGGTGCATAATACAAAATTGTCTATCCTATCTCAACAATAAAACAAATTATGAACTGGCAAATCCTAACTTCATCCTCTCAGATTTGATTCCATTAACGTAATCATATATAGATGCGGAGCATCATTGGTAAATTCTAAATCGCGGTCATGGGGGTCCTCTGTAAGTCGTATTTTAGTGTTTTTTAATCCACCTAATTCTTTTTTTTTTTCGATTAAAAAAGGTATATGTATCATATTTATCAGTTTCCGACAGAATAGGAAAAATTAATTATAATGAAAATTGGCTAAAATAGATTTAAAACTACCTTAAGGGGAGATGACGTCACTGTTACGCCATTAGAGTGGCCATCGATAATATTATTACATTATTTCACCGCCTAACCGAAATGGTTAAACATATCGGTATTCAGGGAAATGAGGAGGTGGGGACTGGCGGAGAGGAGGGAGGGGGGCACGGCCTTCCTTCCCCGGCAGAGATCAACACCAAATCCTCAAGTGCCTTGATCATTAGGGTTAATTAGCAGTTCTGGGGTTTCAGTATGAAAAATTAGTCTGGGAACAAGCATATTCGGATTCAACACACTCGGATTAACCTGAAACACACAGCTTGCAACATCTATACCTCCAGTGTCTATTTCAAAATATGAATTGTATTAGTTTGCCGCCAACTTATAATGCAGACCAACGTGGATTATTTTGAGAGCGAAATATGTTGTTGTATATAAAATGTGTACATCAGTTCAACAGTAACATTGTTGTTTGTGATCGGAAGAAAATGACGAATGATACGCTAAATATATTTGCAAAATAGAACTAAACAATAGGATAATTAAAATATATGTAACAAAAACATAAAATCAAAATATAATGTCCACCTGGCGTTATTAATCCACAAATGATCCACAAAAAAAGTTAGCATGGAAAATATGATAGTGTACCGTAATAAAAAATAATGCGGCGCGGATGGGATTCGAACCCACAACTTACTGGAACCCCGCTCCTCCATATTACTGCGCCAGTTTTCTCTAAATATATTTAATATTTTAATATTGTTGTTTAATATATTTACTGCGACTCTTTCCTCTGGACCACTTGGGACAGCTGTCGAGCTACTGGAAATTTGTCACCTTTATAACCTGACCTAGATTGTCTGATAATACAAAGGACAGCACGTCATGGGGGACAAATTGGTTGGCGAAAGTTTAATAGTTCGATGATTCACGATCATATCACTTTAAATTACTTAGTGGGTTTAGCTAACACACCCAATTGTATACCTAGCCTACGTACAGTTCTGTATGCGTTACCTCTGAGAGCTTTAGATCAAATAGCCAGAGGTATACAACAATCTGCGTCTTCAGAAAATATAATACCACCCAAAATCACCAAAATATGTCAAGATATAGCGCATTTTCGGTTGTATCGTCCAGAGAACATAATCGAAACATCTCAAGATCGACTTTTCTTGAAACTCAACTACTTAAAGGACAGGACATTATTAATTTACCTCAAATCCTGAATGATCCAGAGGTACGCAACGCTGTACCAAACTATTTTAAGTTCACAGAACCTCCTTGAATTTCATATAAGTATACTAAATCTATAGCCACCAAAATATTCAATTACTCAAATGCTGTCAAGGAGATTGACTGGAACTTATACACGTCAGGAGGCTATAGTTGTGATTGTGAATCGTCGAATTTTATCTGTACACCATGCAAACTTATTGTAACTGGGGACCTTGATGTGATGAGAGCCGAGAAGAATACATCTGAAGGCCGACCAGAAGATAGTCCTATCTGCATTTGAACAGTACGTTATTGATTGGTCTAAGCGACAAAAAGTTGAACCTACCTTAGTCGCTGATTGGCTGGACCTTTGAAACAAAGTCGTTGAAACAATCCGCCATATTGACAGAAGTGCTCTTCCCCAAGCAAAACAAGTACTGAGAAAGTTCGCTAGAGGTTCTAGCAAATGTCCAGAGTAGATTCGTCATAATCTCAGCAGATAAAGCTCCAAATAATATAATATTCATGTAAATATTACTATTATCAGGTGCTGGGTAAGGAATTGAGTATAAGTACACCATCGCCGAATACGTCTACTTACTCTCAAACAGCATATACTCTGGAAGATTTATTTAACAACCACAAACGTTTCTCAAGGAAAGGGGTGTTTGTCTTCCAAGCACTCATAACGATATACCGAAAGTGTACTGGAATCCCAAAATGCATAAATCACCTTACAAAGCTAGATTTATATCTGGTTCTAGAAGCTGCGTTACCAAGCTTCTTTCAACCTTATTGACAAGGGCCCTTCAGCAGGTAAAAGCATTTTGAGAAAGGTATTGGGCCACTATTTCCAGGAACTCTGTCAAAGAATGCATGAGGATATTGAAACACTAAAAATGTCTTAGAGAAGAACTTGATGCGAAACGACAAATTCCCTACAAATATGTTTCCACATGAGATTTCTCGACTCTGTATACAACAATCCCTATCAGAACCTTATTGATCGTCTTAGCTCTACTACATGCAAGGGATATCATTCATGGGATATTTTTTGTTTATAGATTTGCTTGAATTTTCATTATTAGTATCTTTGTGAAATTTGGCAATACAATATATCAACAGCATATAGGTATTCCAGTGGGTACTAATTGTGCACCTCTATTGGCTGAACTATATCTGTTCTCTCAGGAATACGCCTATATGCAGACGCTTTTAAACGCAGATAATAGTCCTTCTCATTCGCCAAACGCTATATAGACGATCTTCTTGCTGTGGATAATCGCTATATTAATAACGCACTGAAGGATATATATCAACCTTCAATGGATCTGAAGGAAACTGTAGATGGTCCTAACTCCACATCTTATTTAGACCTTTGTCTCTATAAAAATGAAGCGGGCCTTGCCTCTATCCTCAAATATCGATGATACGAGCGTAGCGTGCAAGATCTATGGTTTTACGTTTCGTAATTTGTGTCTAATTCCGCTTAACCGGGGGCTATGGGCCATATGAACCCATGTTTTGCAAGATCATCATGGTGTACATATGAGCAGGCACAATCAAAGGCACAATCAAAACTGAGATACATCATACTCTATATGACAACTTTATAACGAAAAGCATATGGATTAAGAATACCGATCAGCGTTACGGATTTGATATTTTTGGAACATCATATTTTGCTGGCATCATTGAAAACAGTTCAGGAACGTATCTCTCTTTCCGGAAATTAGCCTAAGTTTATGTATACTATGATCTATTCTTTTAATTGATGCGTCATGGAGAAATGAAGACAGAATACGGTCTGTGAAAAATAGCATACACATAAAGTGAGTATCAATTCTTTTATTCCCTTTATGATAAGGTAACGATACAGTCAGCTGTTCAGTAATAAGATGATACACTCTCCAACAAACTTCTACCTTACCATTTCCACTAATTGACGATCATGGACAGCTTAAATTCTGAAAATTAAGGAAGTATTGGTGAGGAACGGACATGAATTCGCCATTTGTACGTTATTGAGAAAGCAAAGAAGAAGCAGTCTTTGCAGTGACCCGTAACTTCAGCTGATCAGCCACTGGTTCGTATATTTTCTCCTTACCCTATCTTTCAATCCAGGAGAATAATAGAACTGGTGATAACTGACATAACTGTTCTGTCTTTATGTTTAGAATAATGTTTAATTTGACCAATATTACATGAAAATATGCCAGGCATCACTAGTTCAGAATATTGCCCTGGTTCAAAAAGATAGGAAAAAGTTACATTATACGAACCAGTAGCTGACCAACTGAAGTCACGGGTCACTGCACAGAGTAACACGATTCCTGGATTTCTGAGATGTGGGGTACAGGTAAATACAGATAGGCTCTTATTTTTATTAGACCATTCATTAATCATGGTAAGAATAATTATACTGAAACTTAGGAGCTATCCAAAATTTCAGTCAGACATATCACAACCAAAACTATGCAATTTAAACTTGAAATATGATTATCGCCGCTCAAGTGGGTTCACCCTTTCGACAGACACGGGTAACATGTAGTCGTTAGTTCAGAATTAAAGCTGGGTTTTCTCCTAATTTTCTACATTGGAGAACGAAATTAAGTCCCGGATTTCAATTTTTTAATTTGAATTCATTAAACAAGAGCTTTAATAGGGGAATAGTTCCCTTCATCCATCAATATTTAGCCTTACCAGGTCTGGGGAAGCCAATATTCCCCCTCCCACTTCCCCCTACCAAACTTTCTGCCACATTTCCGGAATGACAAAAAATTGACAGCTGGCACTG
Source organism: Hanleya hanleyi (assembly GCA_036873755.1). Lineage (NCBI taxonomy): Eukaryota > Metazoa > Mollusca > Polyplacophora > Lepidopleurida > Hanleyidae > Hanleya > Hanleya hanleyi. Next base: position 16,343 of record JAVTVY010020165.1, read on the forward strand.
CGTGACTTGGTAGTTTATCATATTGAGGTAATTTGCGTTTCACCCCCCTCTCCCGCTCAGTTCTTTTTAGTTTATCATATTGAGGTCATTTGCGTATCCCCCCCCCCCTCCCCCTCCCCCGCTCATTTCTTTTTTTTTCGGAAAAATCTCACATCAAATCGGCCATCTTGTTTTTTTAATATATTTTCTGACAGAGCTTGATCCAAAGGTATCGTGTGGTCAGTTTCAGTCCCCTAGCTCAAGGGGTAAAAAAAATAATTTAGGGAACTGGGGTTCCCCTGGCCTGGACAGGTCAGATAGGGTTAAACTTAAGGTACGGTACGGTAGTCTGGTGATATTGCCTTGCGCAGGCCAGAAATCTATTGGGTACCTTAAACAACAACGAAACAAGAACGAAAAGATATACCAACCTTCAAGGCTCATTTTTCCATCGCCATTCAAATCAGCCGGGGTGTAGATCGTAAGAACTTCAGCTTCCGATAGATCGTTACCCATCTCGACCATAACCGTCTTCATCTCTGTTGCAGTAACGTACCCATCCTCATTTTCATCGAATAGGTTAAACTCAGCTCGGTGACGCTCATTGGTTAGACTCGACAGAGGTATATTATTGCCTGGTACCGCGAACCCGTGCATCGCCAGGAACTCGCTGAAGTCGATTGCTCCGTCCCCTAAAACAGGCAAACTCTCGATGAATCGAAGTATAAATCAATCTATTGTTAAATGTATCAGACTGTGTGTGTGTGTGTGTGTGTGTGCGTGTGTGTGTGTGTGTGTAAGAGAGAGAGAGAGATAGAGAGTGTGTGTAGGGGGTCCCATCGATTACACACATTGCACTAATTGTGTCCACAGTATGACAGTTAAGGACATGCTAAAACGCTTTATATGTCCAAAATGACGAGAAAACAATGTTAACAATTACCCATAAATTTCAAGAATATTCCAAATATAGCTCGAACCTTGGATTTTTTTAATATATTACTGTTGATCCGGTACTTCATATACAATGGTCATATCGCAGTACAGGGATTAGCCTATCCCCACTCTGGTAGAGTGCAACTGGGCACGTGGAGAAAATCATGACGTCAGCTATGTGCACCGAACCGCTTATTAAGTGACGTCTATTGGAATTAGATGCCGCATGGGCTTCCTTCCTTATATGTAATAATGTTATTTGGTAAAACACATGGGGTGTGGTAGAATTACTCAATTAACCGACAACTTTACGGTATTCAAAAGTACTAGTGAAAAATATTATAAAGATTATAGCTTAAAATGTATCAGATTCTTTCTCAAAGCACAATTATAATACCCCTACTATAAACAGGAATTTTTCGAGAGTTTTGGTACTTTCCTTGCTTAAAGGACATGGAACTGCGTAATAACCGCGAAAATACCAATCATGCTACAACCTAAAATTGAACAAATTCGTTCTCTTGGCACATTTGGGACACCTCTCCTATAGTTCATGACCTAAGATCATGTGTAGTGGAAGGAAGAACGTGCTTTCTAGGTGCGTAGATAGGGAAATATCACCTTGACTGAAAGGAGCAAAAGGGGGCGACTTACAGTCAACATCTGCTTCCGACACCACCCTTTCTATCATGTCCATTGGCTGGGGTTGTCCCTGAGCCACTAAAGCAGCCTGTATCTCTGTGTGAGAGATGGAACCATCACCATTCTTGTCAAACATCGATGAAAACTTTTCCCTCATCTCTGGGGAAAGAAAATAGAACAATGGATTAGGTTAGTTTGGGATATCTACTCTACTAGAAAAGTCTTTCAATCTTTCAGCAGGAATATCTTCCACTAATCACGATGAGTTTTCGATCAATTCGTGTTTGATTTCAAAATTATTTAGGACTGTACGTAGCCGAGATGGTTTCAGGGGGATGTTTGAACCGAGAACTGGAAAAGGTGCACATAGAAATGTTGAATCTATATATCTATGAACATGCCTTTTTACACGGATTTGCCCTGAGCATGGCCTATTCATCACGTGATCACTGTGTCGTCTTTCAAACTTACATGTAAAAACAGAATAATTTTCGAACTTCTGATGCGTTCTTTGATGTTCTAAACTTGCGCACCGATTGTCCTATGCATATGCGGAAGTGTTCTTCTGAACACGGATATTCAACTTTAGCGTTGGGGGTGATATCTTCTGCTGTGAATGTGATGTGTTACACCAGACTGGAGTTCATATAATGAACCCTCCTGCTCTCGATTTTCAAGAACACATTCAAATGAGTGGTGTTCTGAAGGCTCCGTTTCCGTGTGTGAATGTTGAGATTCCATGTACATGCGGAAGAATTCAATCTGCTTTGAGAATTTTGTGGAGAGTCATAGTCTCTTCCATACAAGGTTATCCATTTCTTGTGTTATGGTTTTGCTTTATCGACGGCAGGTCAGTGTGTCTCCTCCGAGCATGTCCGTTAACGAACTGTTACCATATGTACATAGAATCTAAGACATCAATGGATAATCCGAAAAGAACACAATTAATCAGTAGCAGTAAAAACCATGCTGGGAACTTGGTCAATTCATGTTGAATGGTCCACTCTCCACAGATACCGGAAAGAAAATGGCATCTGCATCAAAAGGGAGTCAATCGACAAAGATGTATATGTTCCAATGACCTATTATCTCCACAGCGAAATTAACCTGCTTCGCGTATGCTTTCAATCGCCCATTTAGAGTTTCGCAAAGTAGTCATGTCACTTAATCGAATGGTGATGGACACCAAGGAAAGACTGCGGCAGAAATCGTTGACGTGAGGCGAAGTTAAAACCCAGGAACATGAGTAATCTTGTAAAGTGATTAACCTTGTAAAGAAAATATCGTCCTATATTCCAATTTGCAAGACGATACGTTATTTAGATGTTGAAATTACATGAAACTAGAGTGTATGTGTTATACATACTAAGTGGTTATTTCCAAGAACGTACCTCGTAGTTGATCTGGTGGTAAGACTCTCTGCCAATAGATAAAAAAGTCAACTTAATTAAATACCAGTGCATAAAAGTCACGGTGTTCGTATTAACATGCAATCAACCTTCAATTAATTATCGTAAATAACGGATGATTTGAAGAAGGAAAATTGACAGGATTTCCTATAATACAATAAATGTTTCATTTCAACCAGGACGACGGGGCCAGTCAACAGTATAAAGTGTTGTTTGCGTTGATAGAATTCAACAGCAAGAACATAGGGTCAGGTCAACCCGAAATATTTGTTTTATTTAACACTGATTGATGTTGGTCAACGCGGAAGGACGGTCTTGAGAACTCCGCACCATCAACTGGTTTGGCCAGATCAACACCTATAATTTGGAACGTATCATAAGAAACTAGAAATTCGCGAGATTAAGGTAATACCTTAGTAAGATCGTTTCGTACTTCGTTGCAGTGATACATGAAATGCAGGCAAAATTCCCCTAACATCAACATTTTACACAAAGCCGATTACCGTACCCAGCTTTCAAGTATAAAACTGATTACAAATTCGAACAGGGGGTCATTTAGTTTGATTGGATAATGCGAATATAACATTCTTCTCATATTTATAAATCCCCAAAAAATAAGCGTCTTCGTATTTTGATCAAAATATATCTCGCGTCATTCCAAGACAAACATATACCTGTCTCTTCAATTTTGCCGCTGGAGACAATATGTTACCCAGACTTGCGGTTGATATGAATGTCAGACATGACGCGATAAGAAGCACTGGTACCAGGGTGACTGTGGATAGCACCATCTTTCTGACAATCTCGATCGACTTGATACAGATCTGTGGAATAAGAAACAATTTGTTAATTCGTATTGTGTATACACGGCTTTTATCTTTTATTGGAAAGATATGTAAGAGAAGGGAAAAGTTGACAATATTTCACAACTAAAAAGTTAATATTCTCTCGGCAGGGCCGTTCTCTCTATATACATATGACATTTTCGCTCAGAAATTATTTTATTTGGCAAACACAGTTCAGTTAGCGAGCTGTTTCCTTACAGTTTAGTTGCCACACAGAACCGCTGAATTAGTGGGATTGAAATGTATTGTTCACTTTCGGACAACAAGTAACTCAACAGTACAAATCATGATCAGTCACTCAGCAATACTGACGGCAACGGCCACTTCGTCACAATATCTACTGCAGAGATGCCCATTCTCCTCGAATATGTATATTCATCCCATGTCCATCCTTTTTTTAAACAAATCTTTCTGTGTTCCAACTTTCATGGAAATAAATGTAAAATACTTTTTGAGAGAAATAATAATGTAGCCAGCCGTCCGCGGGAATCAGACCCACATCTCCTCCAATCTGTGTGATTGCTCTTACCATATGACATATGCCGTCCCTATAAGTAATGCTCCCATGAGTCGTCCGCGTGAAGACCAATCAGTTCTCCCAATGTGTCAATGTGAGCAACGGGTATAATGATATAGATATATGGACTTTACAAAATAGAGTTGATATGGAATTATACCCCGATAGAACGAATTTGTTGTTCTGAAATTGTTTTTCAGAGAAATAATAATTTAACCGTCAGTCACATTGGGAGAAGTGATTGGCCTTCACTGGGACGATTCACGGAATATTACTTATAGGCCGGCATATCTCAGAGGGTAAGAGAAACTCCACGAACTGGAAGTGTCCGATTCACACTAACGGCTAAGATATTATTTCTCTCAAAATATATTTCAAGTATACAAATTGCTTTGTGTATGTTGGGGGGGGGGACGTATATTGCACACCAACCTATCAAATAGATAATAAATACATGTACCAGTGATTTATAATTTTCCACAAGCTGACATGACTGTATATCAACTCATTTCTGTATGCGATACACAGTCACATGAAATTTTAGAACACATTTACAAATATCTATACATATTGTCGGTCAACGTGTATACGGACATCTCAGCAAACAGACACAGAATACTTGGACGATATTAGTTGATCACTAACCTGTATAAAGTTCCCAGTAGCTTCAGTTGTTGTACATCCGACACGGCGATCCTGAAAGCGAATTTGGTGGCATTTATTTACCTCGTAGTACGTTATGAACCGATCTTTTGATAAGCTGTTTCCGCTTCGGTGTTTGCACACTAACGTTATAATGCCGATTAACCGTCAATTTGGCAAAATGTTATATAAACTTCAATACCATTCAAATATACCGTTATAACATTATGCCAATTAATCGAAATTAGAACAAATTATCAGAGCGTGCGCCACACTCATACCACATTATTGCGTAATGGTTCTCATTCAGTCTCACTTATATAATTTCCACTGATGCATCAATCTCACATTTCCGCAGTTTATTACGGTAAATACTACCGGTATTTCTCGTTGAGGAGAACTCCCATGTGGCCGTGAGAGAGTACAGCTATATATTAATAGATTTCCACGTAAATGTTGCACGAGTTTGCCCTCCACGACAACTTTACACATAGTAAAGGTCCTTCTTATCCTTCAACTTAATTGTAACATTCTAATTGGTCAATTGCTCCCGTATTCATGTGTGACATTCATTCATTTTGAAATACAAAAGACGGAGACGGAGGCGACGTCAATATTTTCATCTTCCTACTTTTGGAAGCTAGAAAGCAGGAATACGGGAGTGGTGTCGAGATTTATATTTTTCTACTCTCAATTTTGCGAGATGGAAAGTTGGAATACGAGGGTGGTGCTGAGCTTTCCATCTTTCTACTTCCAAATAGCAAGAGGGAAAGCTGAATTATCAAGTATGCTATGTATGCTGCCCAATATTACAACGACCAATAGGTGCTTGCGAAATTACTAAGATCTTGTGACCAATGTAACCTTTGTAATGAACGACTCAGAAACACATGATTGACTCATTAATGTAATGATATTACTAATGAAATGTCAAGGTTTCGTCAACACACGAGTTTTCTAAAACAGCGTTTCATTTCAAAGACCACTCTCACTCACTTGACAGTGCTAATTACGAGGAGACAACTCGCATATGACAATGTACTTATTGTTACATCTTCCCCACTTTACACATAAATAAAGTACATGTATAACACAATGAGGTGATCTTTCAAAGAAGAATAAGAACTGAAAATTCAATTATGTTGAACATTAAATAGAAGGAATTAGTAACATGTTTACGACAAAACGTCCATTCTGTTACGAACACTGATCTGGAACAAGTTCATGTTTAGGTTAAACTATCTTATAGTAGGAGAGATTGGGGTACAGTGGGACATGGGGCACAGTGGGACAAGCCGTCTAGCTCTTTTGTTAAGAACAAGAAGCACATTACATTACTATCAGCAGAAAGCTATCACCCCCATACAACTTCTATATTGATTACAAGTAAAACCTATCATTAGTAAAAAATTAGGGACACAAAAACTGTTTTCGAGCAGTCCAAGTAAATTTTTAGGACTGAGGATGATACATGTAGGTCGTTATGAGAAGTTTTCAGCAGTACTTCATTGCTGTTTTGTTACTACTGAGAGAGGATGGATAAAGGTATAATTTAATTATATCGATTTAGTATCTCAGCTGTATGTTTTAGCTTTTTGTCATAAAAGGAATATATCATGCACCTGGGGCACAGTGGGACACTTTTGCCGGGGCACACTGAGACAATAATAATCAAATGGTGAAATTTCCTTTCATCTTAAAATGCCATCAAAGTGCATTATTTTGTTTCCTAGATGGTAGTATTTGTTAATCCTATCAGATTTGATGAGTTTTACTAAACCTTTCAAGGTCAAATGCTTTCGTTGGGATGAGAATCACACAAAATATTTTTTTCCTCAAATTTGGCTCCTGGGGAATATTTTACGTAAAGCTGGGGCCTAAAATACCAACTAACTCAACCAACGCTGTTGAATCTTCTAAACTCCTATTAAACATATTAGTATATACTTCTTATAAAATGTATTTTGATTATTGTCCCATCGCACCCCAGTGGGTGTCCCAGAGTACCCCGTAGTGGGGCAAACTGGGACACATTTTTTTACGTTTTTAAAACAGAATTCTGGAGAAAAATATAACAGATATTTCAGATTTTTTTATGTGACTATGTCACTATAGGTATAAGTTATAACTAGAGCAAACAAGGCTACACTACAGGACAATAATAACAGAGATTTTCGCAAAAAGGTGAAAAATATCCCAGTGTACCCCAATCTCCCCTAGTGTGTAGCACTGGCAGAATTCTGTTCTGTATACTCAAGTCACTGATAAAATAGCAATACTTGTATTTTAGTTTAACTGGGTTGTTCAACCAATCTGTTCAGAATACGCACTGTTCATTCATCAAAATTCAACTTGCATGTACATGTATTAACTTGAACCATATGGTTGAACCAATTTAATGTTCAAATACTGTCACTGTTCAATCACATATATTTCTGTCCACATGTAATGCATAATAGCATGAATTTAATGTAATAAAACTTCACTTAATATATTAACAGCTGTCTTTGAGTTCAATTCAAAGCTCTTCAATAAGTCTTTCTGGTCGTTTCACAATCTTTCCAGATCTAGTCGATACCAGTTCTGGAGAGGGCATTTATACGGATTGCGGAGTTACCACAACTGAACTATCAGCAACAGGGCCAATTGCATTTTCGACATCACTGTTCACATCAAAACTATTTAGATTAAAGTTCTCGTTACTCTTCAGAATGTCTTTTCTGTTTCTCCGGTATTCAACACCGGATTGAGTTTGGACAACATAGGAGCGCGCGCTACCTTATTCTTTACCATTCCCTTTGTAGCCCAATTATTATCTCTAGAAGTTCTTATTCGCACTGTATCGCCTTCTACTAAGGGAGGTAACTCTCGCACACTTCTGTCAAAGTAGAATTTCTGTTTCACTTTCTGTGCGATTTTCTGCTTCTCATATGTTGCGGATTCACTACCATATAATTGTTCCTCCCAAATGGGTAGATTCGATCTAACCTTCCGCCCATTGCTAAGTATCTCAAAAGGAGATTTTTCATTCTCCATAGGGGTTGTTCTGTATGATAACAAACTCAGGTAAAAATCACTGCCATCATCTGCTGAGTTTTTCAACAGATTTTTCACAACATTCACTGATTTCTCTGACAGCCCATTGGACTGTGGATAATTCGGAATAAATGTTGAATGCTGAAAGTCATATTTTCTGGCGAATTCCTTGAACTCAGCGGAACTGAATTGCGGTCCGTTATCACTAAACACTTGTGTCGGGATTCCTTGGCCAGCGAAAACAGATTTCATCGCATTTATCACTGACTGACTGACTGGTTACAGTATTCAACCGACACACTTCTGGATAATTTGAATACTAGTCACCCATGACGAGGTAGTTTTTGTTATTCACAATACATAAGTCAGCTCCAATTTTTTCCCATGGATATCTGGCCACTGGATGGGGATTCAACGGTTCAGATGCCTGCTTCGGTCTGTATTTTAGACAAGTAGAGCAGGATAGTAACATTTCTGATATACTCTGATTCATTCCTGGCCAGTACATCACCTGTCGAGATCTTCTCCGACACTTTTCAATTCCAAGGTGACCCGTATGTATCTTGGTTAACATTTCTCTAATCAGAGATCGTGGTATTACAATTTTAATGGGACCATTGCTATTTCTCGTGTATATCAACGACCTACCTCTACACCTTAAATGCCAAACTGAGTCGTATGCTGACGACACAACGTTACATTCATTTGGTAATACCACTTGCGAAGTAGAAACAAAACTGAACCAAGACGTCTCCAGCTTAACGTTCTGGTGCCAAAACAACAAAATGGCGGTAAATGTGGACAAAACTAAATCCATGCTGATTACCACTGACCAGAAGCGCCACCACCTACTCTCATCTTCTTTTAAAATTTCTGCGGACAATGTTGTTATTGAGACTGTAAAAACACAGAAAATCCTAGGAGTTACCATCCAAGATAATCTGAACTGGTCGAACCATATAAACAATGTTATAAAGAAAGTCAAAAGTAAACTGTTTCTCCTAGTTCGAATACGACGTTTTTTACCTTTTCATGCCAGAAAACAATTCTATAATCTATTTATCCTGCCTCACATTGACTATTGTTTATCCGCCCTAAATCTTCTGCACGAACCATTTGTGTCCCACATGTAACTATATTAATTACAACTGAGTTCCTAAAGTTCGGGTGCATATGATCAATTTCCTGAATTGAATTGAATTCAACCTTGCTGGTCTTCAGACTGACGGATGATGGCATGCAGTTGTCAGTGCGGTTGTTCATGCACAGGGACCTTTCTATGGCTTTCATGTCAGCACACCACCACTACCCTCAAGGACAGCATGTTCCCCAGGGTGCCGTGTCGCACCCTCTATCTTCCAAACTAACCCTCGCCCGACCCTCATATATTGTGTTTGAGCATATATATCTCCAATATATCTTGGCAGAAAGTAGAAATTTGTGTGTAGTCTGCAATATTGGTATAATTCTGCCACCCGACAATGAATTGCAATTCCAAAAGATTTCAATTTATCAGGCACAGACCCATGTTTTTACCCCTCGGCCAATTTTGGCCATGGTGTATTGTCGTCTTGTACGCCCGTCTGTCCGTGCATCCGTTTGTGAACGAGATAACCGGAAAACGGTTCCACTGATGAATTCCAAATTTGGTATGCTTATTTACCTAGTCAAGGGCCAGAAGCCTGTTGAATTGGGACCTGATTGGGTGGAAACCTTGGCGGCCAGCTTTAATTTTATGCAAAATGAATAATGATTCATATCTCGGAAACCATTCAACTGTTCGAGTACGAAATTTGATATACATCATCACCACATCATGCAACTTTCAATGAATTACCAAACAGGCTTTTCTGATTCGCTAGAAACCCTGGCGGTCATCTTTAATTTATGCGAAACTGATAATGATACTGTCTCGGTTACCATTCAATTGTTTTATATGAAAGTTGGTATACATCATCGATACATCCAGATACTTTGAATCGGTACCTGATTGGCCGAAAACCTCGGCGGTCATCTTTAATTTATGCAAAATCATTAATGATATCTATCTCTGATTCCGTTAAAGTGCTCGATGTAAAATTTGGTATACATCATCGATGCATGAAGAGACTAACGATGAATGACAGATCCAGTTTATCTGATTGGGCGGACATCTTGGCAGCCATCTTAAATTCATGCAAAATCATTAATGATGTTTATCTCTGATACCATTTAAGCGTTCTATACGAAACTTGGTTTACAGCATCGATGTATGAAGAGACTTGCATTAGTAAATAACCACATCAGTTCCTCTGAGTGGCGGGAAGGATGGGTGGCCATCTTTAATTTATGCAAAATCATTAATGATCTCAATCTCTGATACAGCTCAAATGCTCAATGTAAAATTTGGTATATACATTATCGATGCATCAAGAGATTTATGTAATGAATACCGGTTTCTCTGATATTGCATGGAAACCTTAGGGGTCATTTCTAATTGCAATTTTTTTGATAATCTGTACATTTGTCACTTGACTGCTTGATGTTCCTGAAATCTTGGTTCAGATTGAATACATTATGAATGGCTGGCGCCCAGAGCCGAGGGGTTTTCAGATGCGCAGCTTCGTATTGTATAAGTGGGTCCCTTGTCTATAGATCTTGCTTGGAATTGTTTTTCATGCCAATCCACCTCTGAGTGGCGCCACCTGAGGGCCAAGTTGAAATTGCCTCTCCAGACAATAACTTTTGAAAACCTTAAGGATTCTTTCCAAATTTGGTGTGTAGGTACCTTGCCTCAAGATCGGTTTTTCGTGTTGATTCGTTTACGAGGGGAAAGCTAAGTAAAAAGTTTCCAGACAATAACTTTCGAAAACCTTGACCGATTCATTCCAAATTTGGTGTGTAGGTACTTCACCTCAATTTCTCATTTGGCATGCTGATCCACATATAGGTGGCGCCACCTGGGGGCAAATTTAAAATTATATTTCCGGACAATAACTTTTTAAAACTTGAATGAATTTTTTCCAAGTTTGGTATATGAATACATGTACCTTACCTGAAGGTTTCGCTTGGGATTGTTTTTCTTCTCGATCTGATCATAGGTGGCGCCACCGGTAGGCCAAGTTAACATTTTCTATTTCCAATGTCAAGGAATCTTGCCTCAAGATCTCGGTTGGGATTATTTTTTATGCCTATCTGCCTATACATGGCGCTACCGGTGGGCCAAGGTAAAATTGCATTTCCGGACAGTAACTGCATGTTGGACCTGAACGGATTCTTTTAAATTTGGTATGTTGGTACCTTCCCTCAAGGTATCTTATGGGGCCATGTTAATGATGTTTTTCCTAAGTACTATGTTTTTACTTGCTTCACAAATAATGAATCTTTCCTTTACTAAAGATGCAAAAGGCATGCCTTCTAGATCGTATTCGATCGACTGTATCTAGTTTCTTCAATATTTGCCATATATGCATTCCTTGTGACAAGATGTTGATTGGTATTGTGTTTCAGAAATATCTTCCTGAAGGTGACGCCACTAGGGTTCTTTCTGTTCTTTTGTGCTGCAAGCGATAACTTTGAAACGCTTTGAAATGTCACCCGAAATCTGGTTTCCGGGCAATAGCTTGAGAACTGCTCATCGAATTCTTTCCAAATTAGGCATGCATACATTGTACCTTGCCATGAGATGTTGCTTGGGTTTGCGTTATCCACTTCTGCTTAGAAGATGATCCAATAACTTGAGAACTGCATGCATTCGTCTCACATTTAGCATGCCTGTACCATGCCAGGAGATGTTGCAATGGATTGCCTTTCACTCACTTGCACTTACATGCACAAATCCCAAATTTGTCTCCTGGTAATACCATGACATAAGATGTCGCTTGAGATTGCGTTTCGCCCACTTGTGCCCACAGGTAGCACCACCTCGTGTCAAAATCTAAATTTGATTTCGCTCATCGGATTCTTCTCCAATTTGGTATGCAGATACCATGCCATATGTCCCATGAGATTGTATTCCGCCTGCTTCTGCATAACGGTGGCGACACCTGGTGGACAAATCTGAAAATTGTTTCTGTCAATAATAACTGCTCATTGGGTTCTTCTCAAATTTGGTATATATATGCCATAAGATGTTGCTTTGGATTGTGTTTCGCCCACCGGGCAATAACTTGAAGACCCCTCTTCAAATTCCTCCCAAAGTTCGTATGCTGATACATGTACCTAGACTGTAGAACTCTCTGTAAATCAGGATATTAACAGACAGTGTCAGCGTACTGTTCCAGCTGTCTCCACTTCAGTGATTGGTCATTCGACCCGCCATTCTAAACTAATACGAGCATTTTCATTGGATCACTATTTATAGGAGCCACCCCAATCTTCATACACAACCACGTGACTATCTCAGTTGACTGATGACATAGCGCGGCCTCGTTTTCGATTTCAAAATCTGCCGTCTAACTGGGAAATGTTGTTGTTGCTGCATCAGCCAATCATTGGCCCTCCGTAGAAGGGTCCAATACTATAGGCTAATAAGTGTACCATGCCATGAGATTATGCTTGGGATTGCGTTTCGCCCACTTGCACCTACACCTACCTAGGTGGTGATACCTGGTGACAAATTTAAAATTTGGTTTCCGGGCAATAGCTTGAGGATGCCTTCAGCTTCTCGTCAAATTTGGTTTGCAGATAATGCCTTGAGATGCCACTTGGGGTTGCTTCTCGGTTTTGATCTCAAAACTTGGGAAGGCAGAAAGACCCTTCCGCAGCCAATGCCTATGAAGCAGCAGTTGCCTCCCTCATGTATATCCCCTGAGACCAACAATGCTAAAAAATATTGCTGCCATTCCAGCGGAGGACCTAGCATCCTCTGGCTGCTTGTTATATACAATTTCTTGGTAGAGGCGAATTATCGAGAATCAATTCTGGTGAAATAAGCCATGCGTGATGTTAGGTTGTTTGAGTCGTGAACCACCTGAATTTCGTACAAACTCCCCCTATGCTTATGTCTCTTTGCGAGGAGATCCTCTCCTCCAGTACTACCAAACGTTTCGATCAAGCGATGATCAGGCTATGTAGAATCGGCCATACACGATTAACTCGCGAACATTTAGTAAATAAAGAGCCAGTCCCAAGGTGTATTCCATGCCACGAAGATCTCACAGTGAAACATATTATTTCATCGACTGTATAGATTTCATGATTGTAAGGGATTCCTTTTATCGAGCAGCTACTTTAGAAAATCTTTTAAGTCGGGTGAAAGTAGACTGTATCTTAGGTTATTTGAGAGAAATCGGTTTCTTGTGAAAGTTTTAATGTGTGTATGTTTTAATGTGTTGGATTACTAAGTTATCAACTTGAATAATTAGAATTTTGTTTGACCGTCGCTATACAGGTAAAATATTGCTGAACGCGACGTTAAACCTTAATTCTCTCTCTCTCTCTCTCTCTCTCTCCTTGTCCGATATCTCAGATGCTATTTGACTGTTACTGGTACAAGGGGAATAACTCCATTTCTTGTATTGGTTCAAACATTCTTTTAATTTCCTGAAATAAAATAGCGGGGACTACTGGCGACATATAAAATATATAGATACAACACTTTTTATTCCATACAGTAATTAATTTATTAAAATCGTTAAAATTTGTAGTCGCTGTTCGAGGAGATCATTCCATGCATTGAAAATTTAAAACTATTTATACCATGCCGCTCTCTTCCATTCTCATGGCATCAGATTGTATATCCCCTATCCCCTGCGCATGGCTCTCGCCCAATCACTAGCCTCCGTTACTAAATGAAGCGAACTTGTTGCGATTACCGAATGGGGCCGATGATTTCCGAAAAGTTCAGCATAACTTCGGCGAGCCAATCAACATCAGCGTTGTATATCGACGAGAACGAACAGCGGCAAATCGTTGAGAGGCGTCCTGTTTAAAAAAACCGGACTGGTATTTGTGATCTGTCAGTTAACTTCAGTCATGAACGAGCAAGTAAATGTACTTCGAGCCCTGGGATTGACTGTCACATATCTTGCACCTGGCGATTGCGACAGAGTAAAACTACAGGAGGGACCTTGTTCATTTGTATTCTCAAGCCTCTAATTACTGTTAAACCAGGAAGAGAACCGCGATTTGCTAATTAAACGCGGGAAAACCACAGCGGCTATTGTCGCCGACGAGGCTCATGCGGTGATTCGATGGTAACTTTTTAAACAGGTAAATTATATTAATAAAATAATAATAATAAATTATAATATAAATTTTAAATATAATACTGAAAATTGTGATAATACTGTTATTGTCATTTTTTAATTCAAAGCCAATTTATTTGATAAACATTTTTTAGTTTGAGCAAATTTAAATAAGTTAGTTTGATAAAAAATTGCCATTTGAAAAAAAAACTGAATTAATTATTAAATTAAGCCACAGTTGCTAAACTGAAATCCGTTATTTTCAGACAAAATCTTAATATTATTTATGGTTATAACCAGGGAAACACATTTAACTGCAGATATCTTATTATTTAATATTTAGTACTGTGAGGAAATTAGGCCAATGATGTGTTCCGATGCACATTTCTTGTCCACCTCATTCACTGATTGTTTTTATTACTTAATTGTTGCACATAAATACATAATAATATATACCTCGCTGTAGTTCAGATGAGTAATTTTGGCCGAGTAATTTTTCAATATTATATTTTGTGTTGACGTTGATTTGTGTTGTGTTACCCTCCCTCACTGAGTTCAAGACCGGCGACATGAGACACAGATATCATTCGATACACATGTCCATAATATAATTTTCGCACGCTTGTTGATTGTCTGGTCACGTCTACCACATGTTTGGTCCTTTTTCCAGGGTCATTATCAATTAATGCTTACAATAGCTCTCAGAGTGAATCGGAATGCTAGCCCGTCAAATGTTGTTTACAATATGACCGCCCGTCTTCACGCGGTGATCAGCTGTGAGGACGTAGTCAGCCGGAAAATATAACACGCTCTCTTATTGGCTCAGCGGAAAAGACGCAATGCGGCTGCGCGCCAGGCATTTGTATATGGGTGAAGTCAGAGCCTTGTTTACCGACGGTTTGGAGGTTACAAACTCTGACGTTGGGAGAATGCTCTCTTCGGACTCTACGAACATCGTGCACAATTTGGAGTACCTTGTTATGGATTACCTTCTTATTTAAGTTACGATACATATTCAGAACATTTAAATTTCCGAAAGTCTCCAGGGTCATCAGTCTTAGACGCCTGAGATGCAAGGAAGTGATGTTATTTCTGTAGTAGACCTTCGTATGAACTCGTGTAATCATGATAGACAAATTTGAATGCACTAGAGTGAATTTGTTCTGTCTTCGTCTTATATCCGACATTACAAAGTGCCATACTGAGGGCAAAAGTTGAAGTGGGACATAAATAAATGCATGATAAATAAATTTTCTTTTTAAGAGATGAATGTTGACCTATACGTTTCAGTACTTTGGTTTTTTTGGAAGTTTTCTGACACGTTATATGGCGGCCATAAGTTGAAAAAATACTCCGCTTCTATCCCAATTAAGCTGACATGTTCTTCACATTTGATGTGAACAACCCAGATGTTAAAGGTAAGCCTTTCTTCACATGTGCGTGTAGTAATCGCCAGTGCCTGAAATCGTGAGGACCTGCATATAATTGTTGGTATACCACTCAACCAATGCCTTATCCTCTGCCTCCAAGGTATACCTCAACCCTATCTGGCCTGGGCGATTTGAGGTGTACCGCAGGGGGTATTTTTCGATTTTTTTACTCCAGCGTTTTCAAGCAAAAACTGAACGATAAATTAGTAAATACTAATCTGATATGAAATAAAATATGTTTTACCCACTTTTCTATGCAGGAAAGCACAATTTTTAAAGAAATCTGACGAAAAATATCACTTTTTTGGTACCCCACATGGCCGCCATTTACACATGATCAGCTGGTCATGGAATTAGGCTCAAAATGACCCCAATATGATAAGTTACAAGTTCCAAAGTCACGGAGTATCAGCTCTCAATTTTTTGACGTTCCGGAGATCGGAGCAAAAAACCAACAGGGGGAGAGGGCGGAAAGTGACCCCCCCCACCCGCCCCACAGGCTAGGTTGGGTTAACCCTATCTGCTCTGGGGGTGGCGCATTATACCAAAGTTTCTCCCCTATAAAGCTGACCCTCTGCGACTTTTAATTTATCATATTGGGGTAATTTTGACCCTATTTGTATAACCCCCGAGTAGAGGATCATGGGTAAATTCAAGATCGCGGTCATGTGGGGTACCAGAAAAGTTTTCATTTTTCTTCAAAATTCCAGCTTGTCTTCGAGCAACACTTGGCAAAATCTATTTTATTTCACATCAGAATATTGTTTTCTAATTTATCATGCAATTTTTGCAAATAATAAATTTGGAAAATCTGACCGAAAAATCGGCCAAAAAAAATGCATGTTTTGAAGATGACGCCACTGTGACGTGATCGTATTTGGTACATTTCAGTGTAGAGTTTGACTCAAGGGTATAGTGTGGGAAGTTTCAGCCCCCTAGCTCAAGAGATAAGAAAAATATTTAGGCGGGGGGTCCTAAATGACAGATCTGAAATTATAGCTCAAAGTGTTGTCTGCATAATTAAAAGGACTAGTCATTTTTAACAATATAAAGTACATCACTTAAACATTTGTTCAACAGCAGTTGTCCTAACCGTTAATTATCTCCTATTTGTACACACTGCATTCTGTTTTGTAAATACATGTAGCTGTCTAATAAATCGACAGCATCATCCTCCACTCTATATGCTTTCAGCGTTTCAGTCATTGGATTCCAACAATCAATGTTCGCATCCAGTGGACGTTTCCATTCCTCTGTTAGTGCTACGAGTGTAGATTGGCAACTGTAGCCGGATCTGAAAGTTGATAGATATGGATGGAGTATGTTGCTAAAGTATCTCGGCAGTTCATCACACATGACTCGCTCGACAAATTTCGATGCAACTGTCTATATTCATTCTTATCTGAGGAATCATTTTTCTTGAACACATGTCTAATAATCGACAGTTTGAGCTGATTTGGAAAAGTATTTTTCTAAGCAGCTCCTTTAGATTTGTGATCGAAGATCGAAGATGACAGCTTGATGTCGCAGTGACTTCATATTTCAAAAATGCATTGTATTGGTCCATTTTTAAGTCAGATTTGTCTTTTTATTTTGTTATACTTTATCCGATTATTTGGCCACTTTTATGGGTAAAAGGGCATGAGAACTAAGAAATACAGCGAAAAACAACTTCGCAATCACACGTTCATGGCGAACATTTTAAAAACATCAAGGGATTCTCTCCTAGATGGGGTATGCAAATCGGTTGAAAATGAACCGAATGCGATAGTCGACGAAAGAGATAATTAGAAAATTTGGTGGACGGGAGAGGAGGGGCGTTCTGGTCGTTCACGCGACAAATTATAACCACCCCATTGTGGTATACAGGCCAGAGTCGGACGGTTCGATTGAAGGGAGGCCGTTAAAAACCCTCAATTCATGTACGAAAATCGACATGGCGGATCGCTAAAAGAAGAAAGCTGACGATTTTGCCATCTCAGTCAAACGAATTAGGTTTAGGAATATATACCAACATTAAGGTCAACAAGAGCGCGAATATGCCCAGGGATTGCCTCATGAAGAAAATCAGGATGAAAATTTCGAAAGAATAAATGAATTCCTCAATGTTTTCTTCTTAGTCGCTCGTAAGACGGGCGGAGAACTGTATACAAAGCATCATGTCTTGACAATTCTAGGCGAGCCGAATAGAATGCAGCGAAAACATTTTAACCAGAAAAATCTTGTTTTTAGATAATGAATCAAAAACTAGATCTATATTCTAGAATTTTGTCACGTTTCTAGAAATTAAAAAAAAATCTTGCATTTTCAGGAGATATATCTGAGGCACCAGTGTGTATAAGTTTCAGGGATGGCCATAAACTACTGGTACACCATGGGAAAACCCCTGAATAACTAATAGTATACCTCTTTCTGTCAGATATTCCCTCTGATTGCACTGGGGTTGAAAACATGAGATTGTAACCTGTTCTCATCTAAATATTGAGCACCTAATTTTACAGTTTCATAAGAGGGCTCGACGGAAATAAATTCTTTATTGATGTGTTTCTCATAGTATGTGAAAAGTTATTACCCTCTCAGACACGCATACACCTTGGACTGACGCATCAGAGTCTGTGAGTTTCAGGGAGGGCCATAATAATATACCTCCGTCTGTCAGATGTACCTCCTGATTGCATTTGGTTGAAAACATGGGGGTTATAACAGGTGCTCTTTCAAAAAAAATGAACAGCTAATTTGTACCTTCTCCTAAAAGATTTTCTTACAGCATTTTCCATCTCTATCTCTCGTATGCAGATACAACATGGATGTGAAACTATATGAAACAATCGAGAAAATTCTGAAAGGGCGTCGCATTTTCTCGCCCATTGCAATCAGCGGGTGTTATAGCGATATATGTTTGGGGGTTCGAAACGCTGGCAATGGGTGCTCACACATGCTTATTTCTTCTGTTTCAAAATGCAAAGTTGAGACGTCATGCTGTTCTCCTTGTAACTCAGGTGAATAGTGTTTACCGCTCTTTCAGATAACTGTGTAAGTTTATCTCCTTTGATACTAAATGACCTCTTTGGCACTGGAAGCTCAGAATATTTCCATTGTTTAGGAATAACACCAGCGACGACCACGACAACAACAGGTTTGACCACGGCAACACCAGGTTTGTCTGAATTTTATCTCGAGAAAAGTCTTCAGCAATATCTGCAATAACCATAACCATGACAATGTTCAGTCGCTTTCGTGAAATAAAGAATCTTTTGCGTTGTCCACAGAACATTTCCCCTTACTGTTCAATTTAGAACAATGAATTGTATTCTGTTACCATCTGATTTAATCCGTATATAGTTCAAGAAAAGGCAGTTGTTGGACGAAATTTGTGTCAGAGTTTTTATTTATCTGTTTTCCTCGCAAAAACTACAAGATAAATTAGTCAATAATAATCTGATGTGAAATAAAATAGTTTTTGTCCACTTTCCGTTGCGGAAATGCCAGGAATTTTGAACAGAAATTATGAAAACATAACATCACTTTTCTAGTACTCTACATTGTGACCAATTTGGATTTATCCATGATCCTCTGCTTGGGGGGTGGGGTTATGCAAATAGTTTCAGAATAATCCGAATATGATAAACTTTTTCAGTTTTCGGCGTGTTCGTGTATATTTCAATAAGATATTTTAATAAATATTTAAATACATGTACGACACCTTCAGCTAAAAGTATAAAAGGATGTACGATGTAATATCACGGCAGGGTAGAGTGATATTGAAAATATCAACACAGATATGGTGATATTGAAAACATTGAGTGCTCAATGAATAGTGGAGATTTTCTCAGTTCAACGTCACACTTTCTTTGAGAATATATTTATATACTACAAATGAAACATCCCTGTTGTTTGATAATAATTTCTGTTAGATATAGAGGAAATCAACTGTTTCTTGACGAATACCATAAATATTTCATCGAGTGGGGTGAGAAAATTGGCATTTTGACGAGTGACGATCGAGTGGGATGAGAAAATTTATTATTTTCACGAGTGACTAATTATTATTATAATTATTATTATAACTATTATTATAATTATAAAATTATTATAATTAATAATTATAATTATAAAAAAAATATTTATCATTATCCGGCCCCAACTGGTGGGCATACAATAACTTCTGGATGTCTTCCTCCGAAAGTGGATCAGCTGCAAATGGTTTGTTTCCTTTTCCAATGGACTTCAGTTGCTTCTGTTTTGATTTCAGTACCTCCCTTCAGTACCTCAGTCGTGATGAGCACACAATATTTCTTCTTCTTCAGATGTCTGTCAATTGATTGTAGGTATGACCTCAATGTCCTTGGCTCATACACACTCCCATCATTTTTCCTCACTGACAACATGACATCGGCAATGTAATTATCCAGTTATTGTGGAGGAATCATTTCTGGTTCACGGCTCTCCTTCTGAGATGCCAGGAAAGAGTTGAAAAGTGACATATCATCTTTTGTTTTTCTTTTGGTGTTTTCATATTCCTGGGTTCTCAGGAATTTCTCCACGTCATCCACAGTAACTGTGTTGAAACGCCCGTTATTTGTAGAATCTGATAGTATGTATCGATTTAAGGAAGTAGAGGACGTTCATTTTCCTGCTCTTATGGAACTACAACATGGTAATTTGTCTTTTTTTTTCAAACAAGCTGAATTTCATAACAAAGGTAACGGGACATCTCAAAATGGGATAACAATCAACAAAATACACAACAGAGCCATTTATGACGTTTTACTGGTGGTTCGATAGTATGATAGTACGGACCAAAAATTTGGCGTTTTAGATTCAACGGTTGGAGAGTGCAAGCGCTCCCGAGGTTAACAAGTATGCCTTTGAAATCCCCCAACATTCACTCTTAGTCACTTTCAACAAAAAAGAAACTCACAACATCCAATAATATTCCCATCGCGATTCCCGGCCCCCACCCCCTCCTGGAAATAGGACTGGAAAGTTCAGTTTATCTATTATACCGCTAATATTGTCTAAGAAAGCATGGTGTTGCCCTGTTTTTATTAATTAATCAACAAGAACTATAATATGTTTAGTATTATATAGCAAAATGAGAAAAATTTGACCTCGGGAATTTTGATTTATTGAGCATCAGTCAGGAAAAAATCTCACTATGTATTCAGTGTTATGACTTCTAAGTGGTATACATGTACATGCATTCGGCTTCCATAATTTTGTAACGAATATTATGATCCTCCATTTGTTTTCATGGATCGTCTTCTCTTAACCTGATGAAAAAATACTGATATTTGAAAAAACATTCAACCTTTAGAAATGAACATCCTTTACTGCCTCAATCCGGCCATCAGTGCTCATTTGTACTTTATTGCGAATTGATCATTCTTGGCACCTAGGATTTTCTCGTTCTTCATGAAAAATGTTGTTGCCCGGTTTTCATTCGAATATTAAGTTGTAATTTCGTCCAAAGTATATCCCATCATCTGTAGAAATTTTGCTATGCCAAAGCCAACATATGTTGAATATTATGTCAAAAATGCTGGATACACGAAGATAATATTTTGGAAACGTCAGGATCAAACTTCTCCAGATATGTCAGGATCAAACTTCTCCAGATATGTACTTGAGGGCTTGAACAAGATACGAATATTGTTTAATGAGGCGGTGCAGTGGCGTAGTTAACTAGTGGCAACGGCAACGAAGTGCGTTTCAGTTTTCATGATCGAAACATATTTCAAACAGCCTATGGATGAAACTTTCCATGAGGGATATATAACAGGGTCGAGGTGTACATGCACGCTCTTCGGTTCCTGGTGAGTTGATCTGCATAGTCCATACTCAGGTCTGTATACTCAGTACAACCCCGGCACAAAAGCGTGTTCTGTGTAACTATGATTTAAACTGTCTATTGAAAGTAATAGCCATTGAACAGACGAAGTAGGACACTGAATCGCCATATTTTGAGGCAACCCAAATTTATGCTAAGAAAACGCTGGAGAAGCGTCTAGTCGTCCAACTCTTTCAAACACGAAGGACTCGTAGACCATCTTGATTCTCTTATCTCTATATGAGAGTTATTGTCGTAAGTCTACCTTCGACAGACGCTTTACAGTTCATGAATTAAGAGCCATTCGGCAAAAATATCCATCAAATTTTATCACTGGCCATTTGAACTTAAATACTATGAGAAATAAGTTTTATGAACTGAAAACCATACTATGTGACCACCTCATTGATCATCTGGTGATATCTGAGTCTAAATTAGATGAATCATTTAACAAGGCACAGTTTAAGATCAAGGGTTATAAACTCTAAGTAAAACATCGTAATGCAAATGGGGGTGGTCTTATGCTATATGTACGGGACTACCTGCCCTCTAAGCGTCTTTATGACTTTGAAAGTGAGGAGATTGAATCTATTGTTGTCGAGATAACTATTGGCAAACACAAATGGTGCCTAGTTGATATGTATAATCCACCGTAGACCAGGAATTATGTATGTCAGAGAGCCTGCACTAAAGTTTTGGATTTAGTTATAATCAAATATGACAACATCATCGTTAACGGCGATCTGAATTATGATTTCTGCAAACCCCATACCGACGAAGCAGCACTGAGGGATATATGTGATATTTTTCCCCTCACCGATCTCATAAAGACAACATCCTGCGTCAAATCCAATATTGGCTCACTTGTGGACGTCATCCTTACCACGTACCCTCGTTTATTTGTTTCTTCGCTTTCATTTAATTGTGGTTTAAGCGATTTTCATCACTTTATTGTACCTGTGAAACGTGGAAAACTGTCTAAACCACAAGCTGACTGGTGCACGTACAGATCACACAAAAACTTTGACGAAGACTCTTTCGTTAAACATTTCTAATGCCCCATTCCACGTGAACGAGATATTTGACGACATTAATGACCGGTATTGGTTCTATTCAAATATGCTCTCAGAGATTTTGGATAACCATGCGCCTATTAAAAAAGAAATTGAAACCTAATTTCAGTACCATTCATTGACAGTAAATGGCGCAATGCTATTCATTATAGGAAGATGTCACATAATCGTTATTTGAAATGTAAAACCAGATCAAACTGAGAGGCTTTCCGTGAACATAGGAATATGTGTACCTCACAGCGTCGTAGTGCAATGAGACAATATTTCAGGGACAAATGTAATGGTGTTCCAATACCACAAGATGTTTTACAAAACTGCCAAACCATTTCTGTCCAGAAAGAATAATTGTGTAAATACCATTTTCCTTAATGCATACAGCAAACTTCTCGATGACAAACGGGAAGTCTCTGAAATTTCAATGCTTACTACACTGATTTTGTCTCAGATATACATGTAGGCAACGATGCTGTTCAGTACGACAATGTAAATGATCACCCGACTGTAACGTCTATTGTCGACGCTCATGATCCAAATCTTACCTTTGATTTTCACCCGGTTACTGAACAGGATGTACTAATTAAACTTAAATGTCTGCAATCTAAGAAAGCATCTGGGTCTGACATGATTCCTGCAGGCATAGTTGAACGGATGATGAGACAGCTGGCGCCCAGTCTTACCTCACTTATAAATAGAAACATTCAGAAGGGATGCTTTCCTGATGACCTCAAACTTGCTAATGTTTCACCAGTACTGAAAAAGGAGGATGAACTTTTGAAAAGTAACTACGGACCTCTAAGCATTCTTCCGTGTTTCCCCACGACTTTTGAGAGAGTGCTGGCTGACCAGCTAGGGCGGTTTTCTGAGAATATTTTTCTCCGTTTATCTCAGCTTATAGGAAAAATCACAGCTGCCTGACAGTGCTCCATCGGCTCGTGGAAGACTGGAGGAATGTTTTGGATAGTAACCAATATGTAGCGGCCATACTTATGGACATGTCTAAGGCGTTCGACTGCATATCACATGATCTTGTCCTTGCCAAAATAAAGGCTTGTGGCATGTCTGAAAGCTCTGTTAAACATATGAGAAGTTTTCGCCATCAGCGATTAAAGCTGGGAGACATTTATATCTCCTGGCGTAATATGAGTAAAGGGGTACCTCAGGGTTCAATTATGGGACCATAGATATTTAATATATTTATCAACGATATCTTCGCAGTATGTAGCCTGGAAGAATCGAAATATTCAGTGAGTAATTTTGCTGATGACAACACACTGTATTCATCTGATCGTGATCTTACTGTCCTCAAGACAAGATTGCAAGCTAAAGCTGAACACATGATAAACCATTTTCATGCTAATTCTATGCATGCTAATGCGAGCAAATTTCAAGGCATTGTTCTTGATCCTAAGGGTACTTTCACTTTTCATGGTACAAATATAGAATCAGAAGATAGTGTTAAACTGCTAGGCATCCACAACGATAGTAGATTAAATTTCATTAAGCATGTAGCCGTGATTTGTATGCAAGTTGGACGCTAGATTAATGCCCTCAAATGGTTAGGACCGTATCTCGACCTAGCGAGTAGACTAAGAATTTTTAGATCATTTATACTGTGTAATTTTAATTACTGTCTATTAGTCTGGCATTCCTGTAGTGCCACTAGTACCAAAAAACTAGGGAAAACTACACGAACGCGCTTTGCGCTTTGTTTACCAGGATCATCATCTGCTGAAGAGGGCCGGTCTCTCTAAACTCCATATACAGCTCCTTCTGACAACAGAGGTTTACAAAATATTACACTGTGAAGTAGGAATCTGTTTCAATTTAAAAACCACATTTATCAACTAAGAAACACGGGGAATGTTCACGTACCCAGATGTAGGACAACGAGATTCGGGCTTCATTCTGTCAAGTACTCCGAGTCACTCTATGGAACTCACTTGATCCATCTATAAAAGGAGCACTGACATTGAAGGAATTCAACATTTTAATTAGTAAATGGAACGGTGATACTTGCCAATGCACTTTCTGCAATGACCAATAATACATCTGATGACATGGTCGCTCATACATTTTTATTTTATTTTATTTTTATATGAAATATTTTATATGAACTATTTTTATATTTTTTGTGTATATTATCTGTATTTTACAATATTTGAATGATATCTTATTGTTTTGTCAGTGAATAGCTCATATTTTGAGCTAATGTTCTCTGTATGTAAGCACATCCTACTTTAAATAAAATTTATCTATCTATCTATGTATCTATCTTTCTATCTATCTATCGCCTGACAACTCGTCGGCATGGGCTCGTCAGTTTAAGTCAATTAATTTATAGTGGTAGCATATCTCCTATGAAGTGCCCTAGAACATCTATCCATGCATTGATCATGATTGACCGAAACAACATATGCACAGGAGCGGCTTTATGCACATGTCCTCCAAGTGAACAATTCATCCGTATCATTCGTTTGTTTCATTTGTCTTGTTTCATCCTCATAGAATAAATTGGTTTCAATCAAATAATCATTTTCGGAGATTCTGATAACTAGATCTATGGCATTACTTTTCGTAACTTGTGTCTAATTCCGCTTAACCCGGGGGTAGGGTCCGTATGAACCCATGTACTTCAAGATCATCATGGTGCTCATATGGACAGTCACAATCAAAGCGTGACTGAGATACATTAATATCTAGATGACGACTTTACAACGAATATTATGGATTGAGAATACTGATCAGCGATACGGATTTGATATTTTTGGAACATCATGATGTCCTGCCGGCATCATTGACCGCTTCTCTCTTGAAGGAAACTAGCCTATGTTCATGTATACTATATTTGTCTTTTTGAATTTGGTACTAATACTGTTATATGCAATATGAATTAGGTCTTTGGGTTATGGACGCGGAGATTCTTTAATGGACGACGGCTCAATTAGGAATGACGAACCAGACGCTTGTAATTTCTGTGATAGGCATTTAGAAGTTGGCGTATATAACACAATGCTATTCTATGGATAACAACTTCTTTATTGCTGTGGAGCTGACGTTTCGTTGGAGATACTTCCAACTCCACAGCAATAAAGAAGTTGTTATCCATAGAATAGCATTGTGCGCTTGTAATCCTATCAAATTAACTCTATTTAGAATTTGATTTAATATTGTTTATTTATTTATTTTTATTTCATGTTATTTTTTTCACCAGGTGGAATGTCGCATGTTGAATTCGGAAACTAAAGAAAAAAAGAAAATGACAGATTATACCTTAAACATTATGCTAAAATCTACTTGGACAATTTATATGGAACCTTTGTTTGCAGTGAATGATGTCGGATGAACGCGTTTATTACACAACTATGACCAAGGAAGTGGTGTCTAGTATCTCATGAATATCGATATGATAAATCACCCTACTCACCAATATGGTTAACATTGCAGCTACCTCCGATAACACATACTTACTGGAATTTGGTCCTGGCTATTATGAGATTATCGGGAATTGTTAATTGATGAAATAAGTCAGTGTTATGTCTTTGTATATAAAATATGTGACTAGCCCAAATAAGATGTTGGACGCCAGTTGTTTGTGGGAAACGAGAAGGTAAGCTATTTTTCAGTACCTGTATGTACACGTGTGTTGTCACAGTTCGCAATATGAAATCAGCATGTCTTTCAATTATGTGTCGGGGACACCTAATCTCGGTAGAAACTTCGTGTAGGCAATCATTGTCTGAGCATTTGTGTAGTTGAAACGGCTCAGGACACATTCTTGTCCCCAGACTTGCCTACTGTACGCATTGTCTCGTGATGCTTACATGAAGCATGAACCCTAATCTCCATCCGTCCTTTGATGAACACAGGTGTGAAAGGAAATAATGTCACAAGAGACTATGCCCCTTTTCGTATGCTTTTTTTCTTTTTAAGGAACATATGTCTTACCGGAGTTGTAAATCGTGAAAGAATATCTTACTGGAGTCAAATGAGTGCCCGTCCCCTATCTTCTAACCCAGCTAGGACATTTTTCTCAACGTTGGGGACAAGCGTTTGCCCTTGGTTGCAATAGAAAAGGATATGAAAATGGACACTAATCACCAGGACATTCTTATCCATCACACCGGCACTACAATTCTGGATCAAATATATTGATAAGCGTTTCTACAAAGACCTCATTCTTGAATGCGTTGAACTAATTCTCAAGAACAACTATTTCTACTTCAACAGTCGAATATTCTATCAAGTCAAAGGAACTGCAATGAGCAAAAACCATCTGCTCCATCATAGGCTATCTTGGAGGCGGCTTACCTAGAAAAGGAGTTTTACCCCAAAATGGAGAGAACATCCATGGAGATATTTCTCGGAATACTTCGAATCGCATCTCTTTTTTAGAGTTACACTGGTGAGATAGGCAACAGGTGGGAAAAATTACGTATGGCGACTAAAATGCAGCCATATGACTCCACAGGAAAGCCGTTCTTGGACTTCATATTCAGAATAGAATAACCTCAAACGCGGAACGCGGTAGTGTTGGTGAATTGAATGACATTAAATTCGCTGAATGACCTCATTTTCATGAAATACCATTCCTAGAAAGAAGAAATTGAAGGAAAGATGTTTACGAGATCTGGTTACAACATTGATAATACGAAGAAAACACTGTTTCCAGAGAAAAGTATTTTGTTTGAAATTAGCCAATGGCAGATCCATTCTTCAAGCCAAACTCCGTACTGTGAGCAACACAGAATCAATATTGGAAACTAAAGATTTGATATCCAAACAACGGTTTTCAGGTTATCGAGAATCCTTTGTCAATGGCGAATGACAGTAATTGAGTTAGAACTTCTTATCTGAAATAAAACTGATCACTGTAGCAGAAACTTAAATAGCTTTAGACAAGAGCCAAATTCAACCTTGACGAACAGAATATACTGCATGTAGATGTTAACAAGTATGGTACATGTACATGTGAGTATATATTGGAAGAGAAGGATTATATTTTTAAGAATGCAGACCACGCCTAGGGTGTTCAATATATATGTCATGATACGTTTTTTTCCGTTTCCCAATGTGAAGTATAGACGTCAAACCAATCATACGATGCCAACTCAATTGAATGGTGTATGCAGGTTCACAAAAAGAAATTCATTCAATATTGCTGTCTTCATTCTTTGCACCATAAAGTGAAAACTATATGTATTGAATGTTCGCCCTACCTAGCATTATTACACAGACGTTTTTCATAGTTGTTCACAATACACTGAGTTACGAAGCTGCTGTATTTGAATAGAGCAATATTGTTGTGAAAGCAAAACGTACATTGAAACCGTCATACTGTAAACAGATCCGCATGCAAAGGCCTTTTACATGTCAACAAGTACAGTATGTGCAGATGAACATATCCTGCCCTTACAGTTGCGTAGCTAACAAAGGCGTATTAGCAGTGAGAGGAAGGACATTTGTGAGTGAGCAGAACAAAAGCATCCTGATTGGATAAATACAAGAAAGAAAATGATGTGGATTCTCGTGTGCGTATGTATAAAACTAGCATCTTCCTTGACTTCTAGGCTCGGCCCGCCTACAACAATCCAAGTGATACCCACAACCAACCCACCGCTGCCCCCTACAACAACGTCAACAGTTCCTCCGACGACTACGTTAATAATCGCAGATACATGCCAGGACCTTTTCATGCCCGGAACTCAGAACTATTTCAACTGTTTAGGAGTAACAACAACGAGAACCACGACTCCACCTCCGGTGATAACAACCCCACCGATACCTTCAACCACTACAAGGCTAATAGTGGATACATGCGAGGATCTGTTCATGCCCGGAACTCAGAGTTATTACGATTGTTTAGGAATAACAACGACGAGAATCACGACCATCCCTCCGCTGCCCCCTCCAACGGTTCCTCCAACGACTACAACGATAATCGCAGATACATGCGAAGATCTGTTCATGCCCGGAACTCAGGACTATTATGACTGTTTAGGAGTAACAACAACGAGAACTACGACGACATCTCCGGTGCTGACAACGCCACCGATACGACCAACCACTACAAGGCTAGTAGGGGATACATGCGAGGATCTTTTCCTGCCCGGAACACAGGACTATTACGACTGTTTAGGAATAACAACAACGACAACCACGGCCATCCCTTCGCTGCCCCCTCCAACTGTTCCTCCAACGACTACAACGATAATCGCAGATACATGCGAAGATCTGTTCATGCCCGGAACTCAGGACTATTATGACTGTTTAGGAATAACAACAACGACAACCACGACCATCCCTTCGCTGCCCCCTCCAACTGTTCCTCCAACGACTACAACGATAATCGCAGATACATGCGCGGACCTTTTCCTACCCGGAACACAGGACTATTACGACTGTTTAGGAATAACAACAACGACAACCACGACCATCCCTTCGCTGCCCCCTCCAACTGTTCCTCCAACGACTACAACGATAATCGCAGACACATGCGCGGATCTTTTCCTACCCGGAACACAGGACTATTACGATTGTTTAGGAATAACAACAACGACAACCGCGACCATCCCTTCGCTGCCTCCTCCAACTGTTCCTCCAACGACTACAACGATAATCGCAGACACATGCGCGGACCTTTTCCTACCCGGAACACAGGACTATTACGACTGTTTAGGAATAACAACAACGACAACCACGACCATCCCTTCGCTGCCTCCTCCAACTGTTCCTCCAACGACTACAACGATAATCGCAGACACATGTGCGGACCTTTTCCTACCCGGAACACAGTACTATTACGACTGTTTAGGAATAACAACAACGACAACCACGACCATCCCTTCGCTGCCCTCTCCAACTGTTCCTCCAACGACTACAACGATAATCGCAGATACATGCGCGGACCTTTTCATGCCCGGAACTCAGGACTACGTCAACTGTTTAGGAGTAATAACAACGAGAACCACGACTACACCTCCGGTGCCAACAACGTCACCGATACCCTCAACCACCATCGTCACGGCGACAACTAGCACTCGGACGCCGTACCCCGATACATGCGAAGACATTTATACTCCTGGAAGCGATGAGTATTTTAATTGTTTAGGGATAACTACAACGAAATCAATCACACGAGGTTTGTCTGAATTCTATCTAGAAAAGATATTTAACTTTTTATCTACGATATCAAATATCTCATCTTAAACATCTGTGTAAGGTATATTGCTGATGTTACATATTTAATATAAGTTATTCAGCTTCAATGTAGTGAATTTACTGCCATATGCCAGTCGTTCCTTAATAACAATAATGACAGGAAGATAGTACAACCTTGTTACAAATGTTATGTCTCTTCTGAAATCGCATTCCTCTCCACAGTATAGTCATTCTGATAACGGAATCAAAAATGTCTGAAAACCACAAAATACATATTTGATGGTTTATCGAGAGGTCCTCGTTCATTATATCTACCATGCAGTCAAACAATGTCGCGCATTTGGTAGACAGTTGATGTGATGAAGTTTCTGTGAAGTTAACAAATTGGTGTTCGTCGTTACATCCTTAAATAGTCTTTACCGGGTTTTTCTGCTTTACACACAACAGCAAGACAAATATAAACAATAATATACCCAAGTTGTCCTCCAAACTTTTGTTCTAAGAATAGCCCTCTTTGAAGAGACCTAGCACCATTGTGTTTGATGCTAGATTGACCATAATGTTGAAGCGATGTTCCTTATATCAATCAACTAATGTAAACTGCAGGGACATTCACAGTTCCTCTGTAATTGGTTAGATTTTTTCTCTAATTTTCTTCACAGGCCAATGCGATCACATATTTATTTTTGAAAATTTGATTTGACCAATCAAATAAAACTAAGATATACCTTGAGGCCCTGTTGTTTCTATAAAACTCCATCAGAGAAAGGTGATAATCTATAAGGAATGCTATAATCTCCTCCTGTAGCTTATACTACATCAGTCAAATTAAGTAGCGAGTGTCAAATCCGACATTCAATATTCAGCCGTCGTCCATGAAAGAATTTTCTCGTCCTGCTTGCACTATTTCGTCGTGTATTCATTCCTTGAAAATTTTCCCATGTCCAGTATTCAGTATTGGCAGGCTGGGAACTGCGTGGTACTGATGAACGGCCTAGGGGTCCATTGTTATTGTTGATCAGCCAAGTTGTTTTATGTTACATAATGTTAGTTATTGATGGACTTTAACAGCGATTCATGGCATAACCATGATTTACACGTGATGATATTTCTTGTTAATGGATCAGAGCCAACGTCACTACCCTCAAGTTGTTTCAGCGATGGACAGTTCTATCCGCCCGGCACCGAAATTTCTTCCACGCAGAACCGAACTCATTGCCATGGACTTTACTGTGACGAGAATAGACAAATTCTGGAATGGCACAATTTCAACTGTGGTTCGACTACAACACCAAACCCAACAGGTATAATATGTGATAATCTTACACAATGGTCACTCGTTTGAGCATCATGAGGAGTTCGAATACATATGTCCTTAATGATCATGTAGTCCCGGGTTACTCGAACATAGCATCATCTTACGAATTTCAGTGCCAAAGAGCTTACACGCAACAGTTTAATTTTGTCACCACTGTGTCTTCATTTAAACGCCTTGACGATCTAATAAATTTATAGTGAAATTAGGCTCACGTTCTTGCTTGCTCTATTTCGAAATGTATTCATTCCTTGCACATTTCCCATGATGCATTATCTGTTGATAAAAAATGTTCGTTGGTCATATATATCTTCTTACGAAAACAGATAGGAGTGAGGTACTATAGTGCTCATCCGTTTTACGTAAGAAACGTTATTATACTCCAGATTGGCAAACGATACCGTGTGCTTGTGTCAGATGTGGAGGCTAAGAATATCCGGTGGTTAAGAGTGTCCGACTCCTATCTTCTAACCCAGCTAGTACACTTTTCTCCACATTATCCGTCCTTAGTTGCAATAGAAAATTATATGAAAAGGGACACTAATCACCAGGATGTTCGTATCCACCACACCGGCACTCAAATAAAAGCTAGTGTCGATAGGATTTTAGAATAATATGCATAAAGATTTTCGTATTTTATTTTTATATGCGACCCACTCCAGTCGTCTCCACCACTGTGCCTATTTGCCCACGTGAGTATTTCTCTGTGTTTTAAAATCTCGGCTAGAAGCATAACTGACATGGGAGCTCAAATTCGTGATTGACATCGGTCAGATACATCTTCGCAGAATATCAGTCTATGATTGTTGGCATTTTGGCGACCATTTTCAATGTTTTTGCCTGTTTTCCCCCATTAGGTGATCTCCCTTTCCTAGGTTAGAGAGTATAGAGTTTTCCTTTAAAGTCTCCTGACCGAGAATTTCGCGCAGCAACGTTCATCCAACTTGATAAATTTTGATAGACATTGTGATTAGCTTCAAACAAATTTAAATACTATTTATATGATTTTTTTCATGAATATGCTTCAAAACCAAGGCTATTCCCTATGATTTATGGGTTATCAAATGGAGCATGGGCCAGTCCATTTCACATTGTCTACAGCTAAAAAATGCACACGAACCTATATTTTTTCTTTGGTTTTCTTCATATTGCACAATTATGAATGCAACAACACACATTATTCACATGGCAGTGTGACTAACGTCACTGGACCTACGAAATAGGGTTTGAGATAATTTAAGTGTGTACTCGAGAGATGACTTGGGGGCCCTGTGTGCTACCATGAGAGAATTTATATAGCGTCTCTAATTGACAGTGGGAACTATTAACTTTTCCAGATGTCACCGCTGGTGAGTCATTAGCGTAGCAACTATTATCGCCCTCAGTTTCTATTACCCTGGAGAATGATCAGCCCAGCAGTACAGCACGAAGTGTTGGGGGGAGAGTCCGAGAGAGCGGGGAACCCCCCCCCCCCCTTCTCGACATTAGGCGATTTTTCTTAAATTAGCGTAGGGAATGATGCTCTGTCAGAGCAGTTGAGAAGTAAATGTTTGTAGTCCTAAATAAGACAGGAAACTGGATAAGAAACACAAATTTGAAGTGAGAAAGGTGAAGATCAGAGATTTGTTAGAATGCAAGAATCAAATCAGGCATCACTAGAGAGCCATTCTCCATGGATATATTTATTTGGCATTCAACTTCAAGGTACCTCATCTGAAGAGAGTACATAATAATAATCAATGAACAATAAAGCACACACGAACAAAATAAACAACTGGTTATAGGTTACTGAATTTAAAACACAACGATGATTTTATTATCGATTTCTTCACTAATAACATATAATAGGGTCATTGTTGTGTTTAAATTTAGTAATTTCTCTCATAAAATTCAACCATTTTTTATTTCTTTTTGAGGTAGAACATTTTTTAACTAATGACTGAACTGAAGAAATGATGCAATGTTGTATAGGCTGGATATATAAAACGTGCAGTATAATATGCCTTCAATCTCAACGAAATTCCAAGACCAGCAAATGAGTGAAAACGGATACCATTGGAATGTGTGTGGTATCGGAA
Source organism: Hanleya hanleyi (assembly GCA_036873755.1). Classification (NCBI taxonomy): domain Eukaryota; kingdom Metazoa; phylum Mollusca; class Polyplacophora; order Lepidopleurida; family Hanleyidae; genus Hanleya; species Hanleya hanleyi. The sequence goes on from JAVTVY010020165.1 coordinate 49,400, forward strand.
AGTTAGGCTAAAAATAGATTACTCAGGAATCTCCAGTTTAATACTGGATTCAAGTGTAGGCCATATTATAGATATCTCATAGTACATGTAGATCTAATAGACTGATTACGACGTACGAGCGAGCGCACACATGCATGTGTGCTTTTAATATAGATATAATTAAAATATTTTTTGGAAGCTGACGTTTTAGAACAACAACACATGCCAAGAAATACTGCATTGAAAAGGGTCCATTTAGCCTACCCTGTTTTAGCGCTCTAATCAGCACATGGCGGGGTCATATTTCTGCTGTCAAAATTATATTTCCCTCCAAAATCTTAACCCTTGAACCCAAGTCACACACTCTCTGATGCATGTTTGTCCTAACTATCCGATTAGCACATTATGAACATGTCTTTGGTCATAGTGTACATATCATAACTTACAGCAATGTTTTCTGCTATATTATTTCAATGATATGGTTTAACAATTTAAGTTATGGGAACAGCGCTGATTGTTTGAGGGTATATGCAGTAGGCCTATGCTCTCGGACAAGAATCATTTTCAGAGCTGTGGAGTTGTCCCAGAAGCACGTTAAGATTAACCTCAGTAATAGGGCCATGTGGCATAATGGTATGTGGATCAATGACAGGGTGTTTTTAGCCGGACAGGACTCGGTTGTGGTAACTGATACTCATTAAATGCGATAAAACGCTGGGGCAAAACGGACCACAGTTTTCTTGGCATGAACGACCACCGAAAGCCAACAAAAGATTTACCTTCATTGGACCTCTGACGCTTCTGTGAGAAGAAGTTTTTCAAAGTTGCTTGGCGCTTCATGACATTGATTTATAAAATACATGTCAAGTGATATTCGTGGCTCGGTAAAACTTCGCAGCAGACGAAATAACAACCTCCATTCTCCGATCAAATGATTTGCTTCCTTCATGCATCGTGGCATATACAGCTCGCCTGACGCGAGATTCTGGGATTTCGGTAGCCTTCCGCAATACCACCGGCTAACAGCGACCAGCATGATCACGAGGGTTCCCGAATATTTCCAACAATTTACGGCAGATGTTCGTGGACTATTAGGGAAAACATGGCGGAGCTACCAGCTTTAGTGCTGGGCGGCCGAAGTTAGTCCCAGGCGCTTAAAAGTCACAGAGAAGAATACAGCCAAGGGTTCCTGATGGGCATGACAGTGCACTCGAGTCATCAATAAATAATAAAAAATTAATTATAAATCAAATTTTCATCAGAATTCGATCAGCTCAGAACTTCCTGGTAACAATGCCCTAATGCACGTTCATGCCAAAATCAAGGTTCTAATGTCAACGGTTCTCCTTATTTTGCCGACGAAAGGATTCGTATGGACTGACTCATTACCGGACAATTTGCGATCTGTAGCCTACTTCGTAGGAAAAAAGATAAATACTTTGATTAACCACCAGCGGACATCTTCAGAAATCTGAATTGACAAATATCCCTGCATAATTGAATTTCTATTAAAGTTCATCAACGACGCCCCTGTTGAGCTGTTCTTTCTGACTGTTCAATTTAGAGCATTATTACCAATAGGCATGGCTTTATATACATGTACGTTATCCCTGATTGACATTCGAGAAAGGAATCTGACAGCGGTGACATCGGAAAGATGGAGCGTTCCTCTAATCTGTATTATCGTTCGTGGAAGAGAACAACCCACTAGCAGTACTTTAATTTATTCAGGAAAACCACTGTTAATGTATGAATTAAACAGATAGAAAATAGATTGAGGGATTAATGAAAATACGGTAAATAAATGTAGAGTATGGCGATCGAGTGAGTGAGCAAGTGAATATGATTTAATGTCGTTTCCAACACTATTTCAGTCATATCACGTTAGGTTCCTATTCCTTTTCAAACCCGGAAACCACAGGTGTGGAATTCTATTCCCTGTAACACCCGTGGGGTCCTATTTCTCTTCACACCCGGGAACCTTACGGGTGCCCCAGTTAGTCGCCTCTTACGACAAGCTCTCTGAGGGGCTGAGGCCTATTCTTACCATGACCTGGAGTGTGCACAATGACACACCAGGTCAATCCCCGGTCGAGGGTCACAGCACCCGGATGGTCAACAGCTGGCAGGGCTCAATGTCCTGGTATAAGCAATCACCGAGTAAAAATAGCGTGGAATATTTAAAAAAATGACTCCAGTTACGCAAGGCAGTAGACAAGTGGGTACTTGGGAGAGCTGAACCCATCCCGTCCCCACAAGGTTTGTCCCTCAAAAAAGAAAGGAAAGAAAGAAAGAGAAAACAGAAATCAAAAATAACAGAGAAGAAAATGTTTATCTTATCACGTATCTTTTTCAATTGATGTTAATGTGGAGATTATCTCATCACCGCCAGTGCCAATCTCGATAAACTCAGATATAATATCATGGGACATTTCCGAGCAAACAATATTATTTCCCTGATATACCGTCTTGGTTTACCGAGATTGCGTCAATGCGTACCAGTAGGCAAGATTGCAATCGATCACATGAACAAAGCAACAGATTTGCGTTTTCGTGCTCAAATCTCGTGCGACACCGTCTCCGAGAATGCAGCAATCTCTAATCAATTCAAATAATATATTGTAAGCCTATTTGGACGAAAAAAGCATTAACAACTCGGTTGAGCAAAATTTTCTGGACTTTTTCACTAAAATTGTTTTATATTTCAATCGCGCAGTATATCTTTATTCGCAAACAAGAGATTTTCGAACTCTCAAATAATCTTCACAAAGAAACTCGCGAACTAAAGGAAAAAATGTCTAACCTGCACCCGAAGTCACTCTTTTTATGAGCTAAATAAGCTTACATTTATGATAATTATGGCAATTTAAGGTCAAGAATAGTCCAGGGGGATTCCCCGCCCGAGTTGTTAGTGCAAATCGCATCGTAGGAATGGGCGTTTATGTCGACCATCGAGCTCCGCGTCTCAGGCCTACATATCGGACTCTTGTGAAGGTCACAATTCATATCGATCAAACAATCTCGTGACATCTCTATGCTGTCCGTGTCTGTCTATCTGGTCATTGATATATGTCGAAATACTTTGCTAATAGTCTTCCCGATTCTTTTCGGAATACCTCAATCTCAATGTCTGAGCCTTCAATGTCAACTAAATCTAAATGATACATTCTAGTTTTTGACAAACATATTCAATATTCAATGTCAGCTCACATATATAGCACTTATAATAATGTGATAGCCCATAAAGTGACACAATGGAGCTGTCAGTGTGGTTAACCCTACCTGGCCTTGGGGGGACACTTTCCGCTCCACTCCCCCCCACCCCTGTTGGTTTTTCTCTTCTATCTCCGGAACGACAAACAATTGAGAGCTGAAACTCCGTGACTTTTTCGATTATCATAATGGGACCATTTTGAACCTATTTGCATGACCCCCCGAGCAGAGAATCATGGGTAAATTCAAAATGGCGGTCATGTGGGGTACCAGAAAAGTGATGTTTCTTCAAAAAATTTGCTTTTCTGTATGGAAAAGTGGGTAAAACTTATTTTATTTCATATCAGATTATTTTTTACTAATTTATCATGCATAGTCCAGCGGATAGATGCTGAAATATGAGTGAATTGTGCATTTTGTGATAAAAGCATGAAACTTGGTACACGTATACTACACGCCATGGGTAACAGTTTCAAGATTAGAGGCACTCCAGATTCGTCCAGTGTTAGCATGGGTGGCCATTTTTCCAAGATGGACGCCGTGATAATTCACCAGTACGAGCTAGGTTATTGGCAAAATAAATGTCTGATTTACAGTTTAATGCTACCTCCCCTAAATTTAGCCTGATGATTAGGAAAATGAACTCATAATTCAATATGGATGAATTCATCCCTATCTAGCCTAATTGAGTGGGGTGGGGGGAGGGGGGGCATTATACTCCCCTGCCAAACATTTCACTGTAGCGCTGGAACAAAATAGGCGATGGGACTGAAACTTTGCGACTTTTCCGTAAATTGTATTGGCGTCATTTTGAGACTAATAACTTAATCCTGGATAAATAGGATCAAAAGGAAATCAAATATGGCGGACATGAGATGTCGTCAGAAGGTCACGTTTTTTGTCCTTTCTCTCGATATTTGAGCAGTTTTCTTGTCTAAAAGGACATAGAAGTATTTTATGTTAATACAACTAATTATTCTTCATTTTATTTATAACTTTCCTTGAAGAAAAAAAGAGGAAAAAAAACCTTTCTTTTAGAAAATTCAGTCGAAAAATACGTCGAAAATCGGATTTATGTGAAGATTATGTCAATGACGTCATTTTGCAGCTGTCTTAAATTTTTGTTTATATATTCTGATAGATCTGAACCTAAATATATTGTAGTAAATTTCAGGGGTAACGAAATATTTAAAGGAGAGGGGGACTATGGTGTAACATCAAATCGTGTAGGTCTCAGGTTTATTGTTTTGGTGGGAAATTTGAGTCGTACGACTTAGGGCATTACAGGTTAGTTTTTCTGAGTATTCTTGTATTTATCAGGTTTACCCCATTTACTCTATCAGATGTCCTCGGTGCTCATCCATTAACATCAGATGAGTTATTTGTTTGAGCTGATCTGTCATCACAGCCTGAGCTCCCGAGCTGGCGTATCTAATTTCGCCTAAGCCAGCGCTAGAAGCCGTGTGGATACTTCATAGTCTCCACGTGAGCAGCTGTAATAAAAGCGCGGCTGGGATACTAAGGCTACGTCCGAGTATCCACCGTATTCTTGGATCTGGAATGTGAGATGTCGAGGGAAGCCTTACTGTAGAGTCATATGGTTGCCCTTCAGTCGCCAGGCGTCGACAATTTCTTCCACCTCTTGCATATCGCTCCAATTTGTTACCGGTATATGGTAGGATTCTGTTGGTGTACTGTTAGCCCCCGAGGTCCGCACTCTGAGCATGTCATTCGACAAATATATGTAGGTTTAATGTTTTGGTGGGAAATTTAAGCCGTACGACGTCGGGCGTTACAGGTTAGTTTTTCCGAGTATTCTTATATTTATCAGGTTTACCCCATGTTGAGGCGTTTACTCCATCAGACGTCTCCAGTACTCATCCATTAACATGAGTTTTTTGTTTGAGCTGATCTATCATCACAGCTCGCGAGCTACCGTTTTTAATTCCGTTAAAGCCGGTGATAGGGGTCGTGTGGATACTTCATAGTCTCCACATGAACAGCTGCAATAAAATTATGGCTGAGATACTAAGGCTACGTCCGAGAATCCACCGTAGTCTCGGATCTGAATTTGAGATGTCGAGGGAAGCTTTACTGTAGAGTCACATGGTTGTTTTTTAGTCGCCAGATGTCGTCAATTTTTCCCACCTCTTGTATATCGCTCCAATCAGAATTCAAGTCAAGCCATAAACAACTTCTCATACTCCTGCATATATTATTGCACCATTGCATTTTTTAGCCCAAATATTCTCCAACATTTCAGCTCTCTCATCCTACGGCTAACACAATTGGTAGAAGAGTGGGGGGGGGGGGGGCAGGATTTGGGGTTCGTGATGAAGCTGTAGTAGATCTGACATGGAATGGTCAACTCTTTTGATTTTTACTGATACATTTTCTGTATGTAGCTATATACGAGGATAAGCCAGGGGAGGAAATGTACCAACTATAACATATGTTTATTTTGTTACATACGTTTCTTGCAATAGGATCATGAATGACCTGAATTAGATCTCTAAAACAGGTATTTGTGTACTTACAATCTGAAGAATTGATATATTTCTACTATCAACGAATGTGAAAAAAATGTTTCAAGTTTGTCGTGCAGAAACAACAAATTCACCAGACTTTTAACGCAGACAAGGGCCTATTTCAAAGAACCGTTGTTAGTAAACAAGAGCGATAAGCTTTTTCCGAACTGATGGGGTTTTAAAGATAGGATAAATCACAATTTTATTTTAAAAGGTACATACTCATAGCCAGACATTTCCCACAAGGCAGCATCAACTGTTTTGCATAAAGAACGAATGAATGCAAACATTTTACCACCCCCTCTACCCTCCCTTCCCTGGATATTTTCATTACACCTGGGGCTAAAGTGGGCGGAAATTTATCAAACTAAATATATGGGTCAAATATCGTAAGACAATGTCAAAAATGTCCGCTTGAATGGCGTTACAGCGACGTCATCTTCCTGAAAGCTATTTTCGAGCTATATTTCGACTCTTTTGGAATATTTTATTTTGTTTTCAAATTTCCTCTGCAAAAACATATAAATGAAATAGAAAAAGATTAGCTTTACTGAAATAAAATATATTTATGTCGTTTAAGGCAAGAAAAATGTGAAAAAGTGGACAGAGAAGACCGAAAATGTTACTTTCTCATGTTACCTCGTGGCCGCCATCTTGGATTACCCATGATCCATTGCAGCCAGAATTATGCAAATAGTCTGAAAGGACCCCAATGAAAAGTTCTACAGTTTCAGCTCTCTCGTTTTCCCAGTTCCGGAGATATGGCGGAAAACTGAGGTAGGGGTGCATTATGGCCCTCCCTCACGCAGGATAGATACATGTAGTATTATATTGACCGAGTTTATCCGAGATCAATTTATAGGTTACAACTGTAACCTTTAGGTTTGATTTAGTGGGAATAGGAAGCATTAAAAAACAATTAAATAATGTTTTGAGTGATTTTCTCCATGACCAAGGAATTTCATGGAAAATGGCCGCCATGGTCGACATAGGGCTAATCCAGAATCTTTAAAATGATCCCAGTACCATATATTATAGTCGTGCAAAGTTTCATGCTTTTATCATAAAATGCACAATACTTTCACCTATCCGCTGGACCAGCAGTTTTTGCGAAGAAAAAACAAAAATGAAAAATTAGAAAATTCTGAACAAAAAATCGTCCAAAAACGCTCTTTTCGGAATTGACGTCACAGTGACGTCATTATGGCGGACATCTTGGATTTTTTTGTTTACATTTACTTGTAGAACTTGACCCAAAGATATAGTGTGACCATTTTCAGCCCACTAGCCTTAGCGATAGTGAAAATATATAGGGGGCACTTCCCCCCCCCCCCCAGGCTGCGGTACACGCCAAATCGCCCAGGCCAGATAGGGTTAATGTTATTAGAGAAGATTTATAACTTCATTTCCCACATTATGTCTCTATTGGAGGTCAGTAGCGTACAATAAAACCTACGTTGCAATCTAACACGCTTTATGTACCTACATAAATCCATGGGAAATCGGATGGGTACAAAAATGCAAGATTTCATATATGAGTAATGCGCCAAGAATCCCCATCTTCCATGCAATTCCCATCCTAGAAGATTTAGCGCATCTATACATGGTCTTTGGCCTTGCATTCAGCATGTATGCCATCCACCATACTTCGATAGCTCTTGAAAACTTGCTCCGATAATACATCCGGGGTAACAGTATCACCAAGGTGATTCCCATACATTCATTTCCCCATTCACCACTAACTCCATTGAAACTCTGTGATAACCTAGATGGTCTTCAAATTTTCTCCACAGATCAATGGGAATTTTTGATTTAATTTTGAACCGGAGTACTCGTGTTTACACAGGAAAAAATCCTTTTCCTGTGACGTTAGAGAAACCAAAACAAACTGTAATCAACACAGCAAGAAAAAAGGTGGTAACTATCATCCCAAAGAGGTGATGAGTTAGGGCCATCACCCTTTTCATGATCACCTTCAAAAATGATGCCCATCACCTCTGAAGAGTGATGAACAATGATCGCAAATTTAGTTCATCACCGTTGAAGGGTGATGGTCGTCACCATTTAAAGGTGATGACTCTAACTCATCACATTTTAAAGGTGATGACCAGGTCAGATCACCATTAAAGGGTGATGGGCCATCACCTTTATTTCTGACTGTGAATTCTGCACAAAAATCTGTGCTTCCCACAGAAAACTAATACCCAAGTAGTGTACTTATAAACGGCCACAGTTAAGAGTGACGTAAAGCAGCTTCGAATGGCACTCATTTCAAAAGACAGTCGACGCTCTGTCACGTGATTTTCAACTCTGAACGTTCTAAGTATATTAATGCGGTACTACACTAATACAGCTAATTGAGTTTTTCCTATGTAAACAACATTACTCCTGAATTGACAATTCAAGTGTTTTATCAATTGAAGATATGTCCTGATGTACCGGAGAATCCAATGTCATGGATAATCTCAAATGTTATTACATACTTTATGTCAATTCAGTTGACCCACCTGTGTTGACAAATACTGTACAAGTTCAACCAACGATTGAGGACAGCGAACAGATTATTGATGGATATATTTACGAGGAATTGATATTCCTCTGTATCATGGATGGTGCCAACGTCAATCTGTTTTACGACATCGCCTGGTATATTGACGGCAAGGAAATACGACCCATTTTCAAATCTGTCGCCGGAAGTGCCCTGAAGTCTACTGCTCTGAGAGAACGACATTGGGCGAAAGGGTTTCGTTTAGGAATGAAGGTGAGCACGATGACCAGGTATTTTCTCGCAGAAAATCCTGATTAGTTTCAACTAAACTGCTAAATGGAAATTATCTTTGCACGTTGAAATTCAGAGTTTTTTCTAGTACACTGCTTTTGTGAGTCATGTCTTTCAAACCATCTGAGGGAGGTCAAACTTGTTGAAAAAGGCATAATTCCTCGGTGTGTAATTCTGTTACAACCTGAAACCTGTAGAAGTTTATGATATGAAATGATTGTGAAAGAGAAGTAGTTGATCCTCCAATTCTCAGAAGAGTCATAAATCCTTTGTCTTCTTCCCCCTGCGAGTAAATGTTTAAAATATCTACATGAGAGATGGAACCATACTTCCAGAAAATCCATGTTTTCATCTCATCGTCAGAGCTGAAATTTGGGGGTTTAACGTTTTACCCCTGATAAGCTTCGTAAGATTGGGGTATGGTTATGCAAACAACAATTTGTTTCCTAATTTTATATCAAATATTTAATCTGAGGTTTGGATTTAATAAGCGATGAATGCTGAATATATTGATATAAAAATATTTAAATTAACGCTAACGAGTTCACGTCACTAAGGCGTCGTTTTCAAATATCGGTTGAATATCGAATTTTTGCACATTTTCCATGTACAAAGTTGTTCCTTGTCAAAACTACTTCAACGAATGTTAAACTATCTGTTCCGTCGAACCGTGTTATACATGTTATAGTAGTGTATTTCTGAAACTTTGGATACTTTGAAGATGTTCGGAGAAAATGGAGGCTAAATCGATGCTGGGGTAAATCTTGGAATTTATAAAATCCGCAGAAATCACCTGTTTTTGTAGAATGGTTCAACGCCCCTCTCCTAGTAAAACACATTCTCTACTATAATAAAACATTCCATACTGCTTGGAAGATTGTGGGCCCAGCAAATATAGCAAAGATAAGTCAATCAATTGGTAACGTTTTTTTGGACGATGTCTTCTTGGCTTGGTGTGAGTTTATGAAAGAGCTTAGAATAAGTAACATTTATCAGGTAATTACAAGCGTCTAGTCCGTCATTCATAATCCAGCCGTCGTCCATTAGAGAATATCCGCGTCCATAATCCAAAGTCGATATGGTTTAATTGTTTTTATAATTTCTGTATTTGTCTTCGTCAAACAGCAGACAGTACAAGTATAGAAGCGGAGACTTAATCTAAGTAACAGAAGTAATAGAAAAATCTGTAACTAATATAAAAATCAAGAATAAAAATATTAAAATTAGTTTAGCTTAACTTAATTATAATGGAAAATCAATAGTAAAACATATAAATGTTACATAGGGAGTGTGCAGATTTGTGTTGTTCGTCCGAAAATATTTTGACAATTGGTGGGCTGAAGAACAAAACAACAATATCACTCGGTTACTCCGGTCTGGCCGAATACTTTAGTAAAAAAGTTCCCGTTTTTTCTCGAAGTACTCGAATTTCAGATTATATTTATAAATCGTTTTCTCCAAATTTAGATTATATTTGACTATATTTTCTGATACCAAAAAAGTTAGGTGTAGAATCTATGCAACGGCAAATATAAATGTATTGTTTTACCAATAATAATACGTGATAGTCCCAAAATAAATGTTCATTGTTCATGAGACAAAAGGTACATCTTAATTTGTCGTGATAACAAATAACTCATTCGTTTCTAAACATGTATGTATTAATTTGTACTGCAGGTTTCATAGCCTTGTTTCTAATGTATAAGACTTCGCCATTAAATATGCGTCATGCCAGTTCACAATTTTCACACCTAGTTTGTCTTCCCACCTTGTGGTTGCTGGAGGGGTCAGGCTATCTGCAATTAACAAATTGTAAATGTCCCTGCATCCCCTGCTAGATTTTAATATCAATTTAATTTAGCACGCTTTGGATAGGGTGGTGCAAGCATGTCCGATATGGTTGGTTTGTTTTTCATAAGATAATCTTTAAAGATCTTCGGTATATTTCTGGTCAGCCTTTCATAATCTAAATATGTCTCAGTTAAACCGTATTTTTAATTCTTTAAACTTAAAAAAGATACCGTTTTCGTTGATGAGATCTTTAACGAAGTAAAGTGTTTTATCGATCCATTGTCCTATAAAGGTATTTGTCTTATTAAAGTGAACGTAAAGGCTGAGGCAACATGCACTCTGTGGGAAAGAACTACAATGAAAGTATCAAACAGCAGCAACAAATATTTTTGGGGATTTTTTTGCACCGAGTAGGAACGAAATTATCTCTGTTGTTTTATTGTTCCCCGGCAGCAGCCATGTTGGCTATCTCACCTCAGAGCAGTGACGTCGTATCACCTTGGGAGCTCTCTACTTTGTGGAGTTAGAAAGCGCAGTAAGCATGTAAACATGTTATCGAAGACCCAGATTTCGACACTTCGTATAATATGCCTATCTCGCAGTGTCTCTGTCCCGCCAAACGGTAATAAAATTATTTTTACCTCACTTAAAAGTTTAGAACTTCCACACTCTGACGTTTCTGAATCGATGTTGTTGATCTCGGTGTCTTTGATCTACGATGCGACAATTCTGTTGGGATTGCATCTTCTTTAAAGTTTAATTTCCTTCGCCTCCTGGCTCTCCTGCTGGGCGTCAACATCAGCCTTCCGTAGAGGTCAGGTTGGAAACATTCGGCTTTAAAATAGACCGAAAACAGCACAGATTTCTCGGTTGGAGTACAGTCTAGTCTGCCGATGTTGTGCAGCCACTGTTTGAGTCCCGGCTTCCCTAACGGGAATCTGTGTAATGATAACTGATCCGACTGTAGCGGTAGCAGAGGAGAACCCGAGACGGATGTATTTTGCTTGCCATCACTGCGCCCTGACAAGTTTCAGCTCGGTAAACACTTGCTGGAGACACGCAACACAGTCAAAACACGCTTGAAACAACCGAGCCCCCCACCTCCGCCATTACAATTCGTGTTACAGTAAAGCCACAACAAAGTGATACTACGTCACAGGAAAATATCACGTGCTACAAGGAAGCGTTTTCATTGGCGCAAGGCTACTAAATAGACGAACATGGCCGACTCCAGTCGATTGTTGCACCAGTCAATTATTCCGGTGTTTGGAATTATTTTTTCGGAAGAGAAAAAATCACAAAAAATATTTGTTGCTGCCAACTGATACTTTTAATATAGTTCTTCCACATCGCGTGTATGTTGTCACAGCCTTTACGTTCACTTTATGCCACAGTGGCTGATAATATATCTTGCTCTTCAACTTTAATTCTCTTACAGTATTTCGACCATGCAGCCACCACCTCTTTTCAAACTGGATGTTTTCTCTTCTTAAAATCACATCCAGTTAAAATAAATCAATTTAGATTGAAATATTCCAACAAGAGCTTTTGCCACTTACAATTCGTTACTAAAATCCGTCTGACCCATGTTACTTTTAACGCCTTTATAAATGAATCCACCTCCACCATTCTGATTCCACGCTCATTGTAATTTTTAACTGTCACATTTTCCGCTCCATAAGAAATTAAAGAACATCGTATTTATCTTTTTATTATATCCTCTCCTGGAGTGGGTAGGTTCGTGAGCAAATGTGTTATTTGGGAAAGAACTAACGTTTTGATAATCACTGTTACCTTACCATAAATCGTTAAATTCCTTCTCCTCCACATATTCAAAATTGTTTCTATTCTGCCTAGTTTATCTTTAGAGCTGAAATCTCTCATATTATTTTTGTAGTAAATTTGACTCCCAAAATAGTAAAAACAGGTGTGTTCCAGTCCGGCCTGACCCCTTCGAATAACCTAGCTCTAGAATTAATCAAGGGACCTAGAGCTTATGACCTGAGTATTCACCACTTTAACTTTAAGACCACCCATATTATAAAAAGTATCTAGAACCGCCAAGGTTTCTTTGAATGATTCTTCTTGTTCATCCAGCATCCAGAGTGCCGTCAGCATATTGACTGTTTTAAATTCTGTTCCGTTTATTTTAATTCCTTCAATTTTTGGATTCTGTCAATTAATATACCTAGAATTTCAGCACATATAATAAACGAATATGGCGAGAGAGGGTCCGCCTGTCTACATCCTCTCTTCGATATGGTTTAATGATGACATGAATGTTGGCTATAAACCAGTTTTCTGCAAAAAGTGGGGTCAAAGGGGTATACGTTTCGTCAATGACCTTTTTGAACAAAATGGTATATTCTATGCTCTGAAAGGGTTAGAACAGATATATTTAAAAATATAGACAATAATTTTTTTAAATGCATTATTCTGGGATATAGAATACGGTAAAACTGTTTTAGAATTTTTCGGACCGTTCACACGAAACTGCTCTACCCTTGTAGACATTTCTTTGTTGAAGTTTTAACGATATATGGGACGAAAATATTTTATGAAATACTGGTTACATCGAAATACAGGAAACCAACCAGTGAAAAGTCAAAAAATTACACATCTTGCCATTCAAATGCACAAAAACGTAAGTCTGAGATAATTTCATAATCGATTGACCAACAGAATTTTAGCCACCAATTCCTTTCCGCATAAAATACAAATTAAAGATTCTGATATATGTGATTTCTGCGGAAAAGAAAGAGAAACTATAAGTCGCATGTTTTTTGCTTGTCCTATGGTGAGATATTTCTGGTATGGGTTTATTTTTACTTTGAATCTCCGAACACGTAGAAAGTATTAGAATTGTCAATGCAACACGCACGTTAATTGTATTCGGAGGTATTTATAACGACAACTTATTTAACACAATTTTGCTGTTGACAAAACGGAAAATTATGCCAAATATCAATATTTTTCTTAGGTCTAACAAATGTCTGCTTTGAGCTAAAAATAATCACTTGCATTAGAAGAATAACATTTAACAACGAGTTTCCGAAAGATACCTTAAATCCGCCATGTTGACTGCCTCAGTAATTTTTTTCTCGAAAGAGTACTATGCAAATAGGGTGAGTGAGTGAGTGAATATGATTTAACGTCGCTTTCAACTATATTTCAGTCATATCACGACGTTGGATCCTATTCCTTGTCACACCCGGGAGCCACACGGGTGGAGTCTTATTCCTTTAAACACCCGGGAACTCCACGGGTGCCTATGCAAATAGACCCAAACTAGGCCTATTAATAGATGTACGAATCTATGGTGTGAAAAGGCTTGAATTTTTTTTATTGACACCTAACGGCCTGGAAAATGATCAACATGATAATATGAGTCTCATTATTCATGCCTACCTCACAATAGGCATCCGAGTGCACAGAACGGAAGTTACTGTTGTGTGTATAACTCTCCCACTCATCTTCTGCAGAACCGGTTTTTTATCAAGTGTACTTCTTTGAATATCTATATATTAGGTTTGACCATGAGCTTACGTGGTAAACATGGATTGTCAGGAGAATATGGATAAATCTTTAACCCAGGAACCTGATATTCTACGAAGCATGGAAGTAAGGAAGAAAAGCCGACACTTAATATATCTTTTAAAACGCGACATAAGCTAGAGTGAGTCTATAGAAAAATTCCGTGTCGATCCTAGCTCTCAGATTGATCCGTATCACTTGAAACATTTTGTTATGTTAATTCTAATGTATAGTGTGTAATGAATTTCAGTCGTGAATGTTCAGCTGAAGATCAAGAATATCTTACATGTAAAACACATTACAACACGTTTCAAGGATACCGACTGAAAATGTTCGTATTATATAATCCGTATCACCGTACAGTAGTCTTCAATCTAAATGAATTTTCAAGGTGGTTGATAGAGCTTAATGTATCCCAGTAATGCTTCATGTCTGCCCGAGCGTATGAGCGCCAAACATATTTGATGATTTTAGCACAGCCCCTATTCCGGAGTCAAACAGAATTAGATACACGTTGCGAACATTAATGGCAGAAAACTTGTACAGTTGTCATTGTGAATTATTTATCGCCAAAACTGATCAACTCTGAGCGAAGGCGCATCATTGGTTGTATCATCAAATCATTTCTGCAACAATGGTTGTGACGACGAATAAAATCAACACATTTTCAAGTATATTTACATCGATATATCTGAAATAATGACGGTAAAATTAATCTTTAAGCAGATATTTTCTCATAATAGTCATAATAATGGTTGAGGTCTTCGAACCAATTTATGCGATATTCAGTCATACGTTGACTGAAAAGTTGTAAATTGGCAGACCTCGGCAATGCTTACAGATTTTATCCATGTATCGTACTGATTTCCTTCAGTATGGTTTACTATGAACACCCATAAATACTTCTTGGTTGTAGCGATGCCTGCATAGAATTTTCAATTTTTTCTGTAGGTAAAATGTTCGATGGCGGCTAGTTATGATGCTACTTGTCCCAGAGGAAAACGAGTGTTTAGTCAGGAGTTCGATGCTGGGATTAAGGTAAAATTGCATTTCCCGAACGATTTCAACATCCATTCTTTTCGTTATTATCTTCAGTGTAGCGAGTTCATTAAGTTGGAGAAGCCATTTTATATTATTCACTTGTTTCCAGTTGAATAAACAAAGTTCGATGGCTTTGAACAAAACAGGATTTCATTGTTACACATTTAGCACACTTTTATTTACAATGCTTCTTCTATCATAGGCGTCGGTTATGGCTTTGGTGGTTACTGAAGGAGTAGCTCCATTGACAATACGGTACCAGTCAAGCGTGCCTGTCGCATGTCGACATCGGCCAGGTCATCCGACTGAGCCTTGCAGTCTGCGACTGGATCCGATCAGTGTTTCATCGACGACTGTGTGCCCCAGGCCCACCGAGCATAGTGGTGTGGATGCAGACCAGATTTTCAGCTGTGGGTTTGAGATAACCTCCGACAAATGGAATGAGCCAAAACTCTTGGAGATGACTGGAGTGTACAAGAAAACCTACGGGGACAGGCACTCCCGGGTGGATATGTCAGTTGTTTCTCGATGGCCTGTTACAGTCCCCAGGAATATCTGGCATAATATGATCGTCCCTTCAGTGATGGTTAGCAAATCTTCATGGTTTGTCATCGCTTCATACCGATTATAGATCTAAACTAATGCAATATTCAACTTAATACAAAACTCGTCTTTGGTGACAATACCAGAAGAATTGGTATGTTGGACTCTTGCATTAAACCGATTAATTGTTCTGCAGGGCTAATAGTTCCTGTTCGTTGGGATTCAGCTAACGCCAATAGTAGCAGCAATACCAAAGCAAACCTTATCCGTCGACGTTTCATTAAAATTTCCGAACCGTATATTAAACCTCCATACATTCCTCACATTTGTCAGTTCGAAAAGAAAACGATGTATATGTGTCCAAGGACTTGTTTCAACAATTCAAATTGCTATCATGAAATAATATTTTTGATTTTTATTTTACTTAATCAAAGGTCACCATAAAAGATACCGATATCCGTACTGTAAAGAAGAGATGTACCGTGACTAGTGATCCGAATTTTAGAACTTTCGACGGTCGGTAAGTTGAAAATCGATCCGGGTTAAATTGAAAAGTAAATCTACAAACACGCTAGATAACTGATTATCCGTTTCAGAAACTGTATATTTCAGAAACTAAAATTATTCGTCCATTAAATTTATACTTAAAATATTCAAATTAATTTTAGTCCACTTGAAATTCCAGTCATGTTTAGTAAATAACTCAATTGGGGAATGGTACTGGGCCTAGATTTACTTGAATGGATAACACCTGTGTTTTGACCGATCAGGTTACATGTAATACGTTGAGTACAGTCTTACCTCATCCGTCATCTCGGTCTGATCCGAGTGAAGACATCGTGAATTCAAGTATATGCAAGACATGTGATATATGTTTCAAGCTCGACAATCTGCAGGCCGTGAACAATGGATTTGTGAGTCTATGATCGTAAGACCCTATTTTGAGGGGTTTTCTATGCATCACACGCCACAGCTATATAAACTTGTTCATGCTGGTTCGTCGAGGTGACCAACATTTTTAATTCCAGCTAGACAACACGATGTTCTCCTCATCCAACCCTCACACATTAGCAAACTATGGTGTTCTATTTGTGCCAAGTTTCCGTCGCCTTTTCAAAACGCGACGTCGCCTTTTGAAACGCGACGTCGTGTTTCGAAACGCGACGTCGCGTTTTTAAAACACGACGTCGCCTTTTGGAAAACACGACGTCGCCTTTTAAAACGCGACGTCGCGTTTCTTTCCTATCTTTTAACATTGCCAAACAAGACGTGGGTGAAACACGACGTCGCCTTTTGAAAACGCGACGTCGAGTTCCGTTGTGTCGAGTTTTACAATGCAAAAACATAGGAAAGAAACGCGACGTCGCGTTTTAAAAGGCGACGTCGTGTTTTCCAAAAGGCGACGTCGTGTTTTAAAAACGCGACGTCGCGTTTCAAAAGGCGACGTCGCGTTTCAAAAGGCGACGTCGCGTTTTGAAAAGGCGACGGAAACTTGGCACAAATAGAACACCATAGCAAACAGACATAGTATTTGCCTTCATCCATACAGAATTTTCACCTCCTCAATCGACAGATCGTATTCCCCTATTCCCGGTTTGAGTGAGCTCTGTACACACGATATAAAACGGTGTATTTGCTATCTTCGTATGTATTTACAGCTACACTAATATCTCTAGACGGGTGTGTTATCATTATATGACGTCTATACAATTACGATAATATCTGTAGACGGGTAAGCTGCCTTTATATGACGTCTATTTATAATGGATAAGAAAACTTCAGGTAGTATGTCACCTGCCCCTATCTCACTGTTGCCTCTATATAAGCAGCTAGTAGACAGAGTTTGCCGGAGGAACCCACTTGATATACATTATTTTTTACGGCGGTGTGTTGCAAATTCTGTACGGATAAATGCACAATTTCGCTGGATAATGACGGTAGAGATATAAAAATATACTCGCCACCACTGCCAGAAAACTAGAAAGAAACAATAGATGTTGTCTAATGACCCGGCCTGTGATTGCACTCTTTAAGGTACATGTGTGATTTTTATCTAGGTTAATTTTACTCTCGTGTACTTCCATTTTTTTAATACCATGCTGGAAAGATATTTCCCTTGGTCATTGTATTGCCACTACATTGATCGTAATAAATTTCATATCATATTTCTTCATTAGCTTCACAAGAGTCATTCCGGTAGATAGTATTACAACACATATAAGGGAAGTGGGAAGAGGTGCCGACATACTGACTGCGTCATATGACTTCACAGAATAGTCTTCTGGTAAACCTATTCTAAAGCACATACCAAGAATCTAACGATTCGAGATATGTGTTGTATCTCAGGTACGCTTTTGTTGTACCTGTTCATGTGGCAACTTGAATGATATGACCACACGGCCCCTAGCACCGGCATAAGCGGTATTAGATACAAATCTAGAGAGCTATGATGGAAATGCTCCGACAACTCGTATACTGGTAATTGGTGAGCTGTTTCGCTGTGACAACTCGTACATTGGAGATTGGTGAGCTGTATCGTCGTCAGATGTAAATGACGGCAATTAACACAAAAGACTAGTCTGTAAGGCCCGATGTCGACCCAGCATCAACTTCCCACAAATGCCAACATATATATGTCCGTTTAAGAAGCCTTTGGTATAATATTCGCACAGTATATATACTGGCTGATTCCATATTTGGATCGTATGCGATAATACTCGCAAAAGTCGACATTGCGCATGTGCCCCTACCCCTGGATATCATCGTATTATTATCACTAAATCCAACCCAAGTTGGATGCGCCTGACGATATACATGTAGCCTTACAGTACCCCCTTCTGCAATAGTGTTCTGTGACGCTGATGTTAATCGCCACAATACTATCCAGAACGAAGTAGTTCATTATCACGACTGGTCATCTCTCTTGACGCAGAGTCGATTTTAGAGAAAGTCGATATGTTCTTATAACGAATTGATCTATATATGCTACACCAACCGGATGGGCTATGGATGGTTAGGCTGCATTTAATTCTGCACAATACAGTGACGGTGGATTCGGTCTTTCGCGAAGCTGTACATAAATTGATTGATTATCTAAAGCGAGGCGATCATCCCTTTTGGTGACCGACTTTATTATTCTCATCAGTCCTCAATCCAAACTAATTTCTTTGTCGTTTCCCAGAGTTGGAACATATCTTATTAAACTTCACAAACAGCGGTGATGAAAAACATGCCGCAGTACTGAAAAGATCCCAAATTTATCCCAGTCAGGATTTGTATCTCAGTCACGCTCTTATTGTAGTTGTTCATGCGATGTGGACATCTTTAATGGATTGACCACACGACCGTTAGCACGATGTTGTAATATCTATATCAAGTCATCTGATGGGAAATGATGAAATAGCAACATATATATCGTGAAAGGCAATTGTACTTTTACAACATATATTTTCTGTTACAATGCAAAATAATGGCATGTCAATCGTTCTTAGAAATGCTGCCAATATTCAAAGTTTTGAATTTTAATTCCAGCAGCACATTTTAACTGTTGAGTAATTTTATTGTTCGAGACTTTTTGCGTTAAGTCAAATAGGATTTATCTTATTTTAAGCTGGTTCTTATTCTTATTTTATAATGCTCAAGTTCCCGTTTACTTTACTGCGGGTGTCAGTTCCTGTCTCTTATATCAAGTGTTCATCAGTGTTATATGTCAGAACATACCGGAAGAGCAGGCTTGGCCCGAAGGAGCATTCCTAGTAAAATATTGGCCATCTGAATAAATAAAGCTATAACTTGACAATTCATGTGAAAAACAACGCGTACCGTTGATATAAATTTGACGATAAAAATGATGTCCTGCCGGCTCATTGATAATTGCTGATCTATTCTCTCTTGCCGTTTGTTGGAGTTTGCTACTAATATTGCCTTATGAATGAGGTCTTTCGATTATGAATGCAGAAATTCTTCATTGGCGACGGGTGACTACTAAATGGCGGACCTGGTGTTTCATTATACCGAAGGAGCAGAAATATTTTCTTTGCTATTATGCATGTATGTATGCATACTACCTTTACGATAATGTAATGTATGAATTTTACGAAGCGTTCACATTCTATCTCTTCTGTTTTATACTACAGAAACTACAACAATCGCTACACAGGTGAATTCGTGCTATATCGTCACAAAACTCGGCCGTATTCCGTAAGTTAACAAAACATTTCGTTCGAACAATACAATTATATCTACTTGGAGTCACAACTATAAAACCATAACTAATAAAAGGAAGTCAAATGAGGAAGACATGCATAAAATTTTATTGATTAATTGACGGGCAATACATGTATATTTTCTAATTTCGAAAGTCTATATCCTCTTGTCAGACCGCCGTAATTCTATGTCTTTTAATATGTCATGAACCTCGAATGTTGGATATTTTTCTTCAGATACACATCATGCAAGAACGATGCCGACTATCCCGTTCTCAGTCTTGTGCATGTGGTATCGCAGTGCAGTCTGGGCACGATGTCTTTGTTCTAGCAGGATGTGGCACGTCCGGTAACTACAGAACCCGTCGATACGGTTGTAACTCGGAGGCCTTTGACATTACCAGAACAAATTCTGGCGGAGAGTATAACGTAATTAATTATTTTGTTTATTACAAAGGACTACAAAGTTTACCATTTACACTTTTCGTCTAATTATTGTATCTACCTCCTTCAAACTTTCGGACAACTGCGCGCTTCAAGGATATATATATGCCGAACGTGCTACTTCCCAAGTAATAATGTAACTGTCTGATGTTTGCATTCATAAATTATTAGCGACGTATGGATCCTCTACTACAGGGTGTTGCCCTTGTTAAAGAATTGTGGAAAACACACATATAAGGTAATATTGGTACACCTTTTGTGACAATTTGAATAAGAATACTTTTGTGAACTTTGTCAATATCAGGCACCAAACATAGAAATAATTTCTAGAATATCAAATCATTATTGTTCATATATATTTAAATATTTATTAAGTGTTCCTTACTGATGCATTAAGATAACCTAAATTGTATGCATGTAAACTTTCAGCGTGTTGCGATTCAGTAATTTCCAGATAGTGTAATTCTTCTGCTGGTGATAACAATCCTTTCACTACTGTAGCATCTTGCACTAGCGGACTGGGTCCATTTCCTGCATTTTTTTTATTGAAAACGAAAATCAAACCACTAGCTTTCCAAAATGTTATTCATTATTTTTCTTCAGATAAAACTACCTTCTGGAGCGCGATTGCGAATTACCATTAATCGGTACGATTACCTGATGGTGTACATACACACAACAGCCGCCGACTACGGTATGTTAGGAGGTCTATGTGGAACACTAGACGATAACATATCGAACGATTACGCACAACCCGACGGCACAACTAATGGCATTGACAAGTTCCTGTCATCCTGGAGGTTTGTACTATGCCCATGCATCCGTTGCTCTAGAACGAAAATAGAATTTTTGGATCGAATATGAAGGCTTAAAAATACGGACATTTCTAATTCACCAAAACTATACCATCGTACGTCTTCATTCAAAATTTGATTATAAATAGGACATGTTCTTCTATTCTACGTACATCTGACTCCATTTAATCTGGCTGTTCAAATTCAATTACAACACATATAAGGGAAGTGGGAAGAGGTGCCGACATACTGACTACGTCACATGACTTCACAGAATAGTCTTCTGGTAATGTCACATTACCTAGAAACATTTTTACCACTGGACACATTGAATACTTGTCAGAAAGATGTTTGGTGTTCACTTTTCCTCCCTTCGGGAAAACCCGTAAGCTTGCATGTCGTTATTTCCTGTAACTACATAAGTAGTATACAAAGAGTCTTTCAGCAGATTAGCGCTTCACTGCGCATGCGCAGAACTTATATTGACGTCATAAGTGTGGATGTGCGCATGCGTGAGTGATGTGTGGTGGGAGATGTATACAAGATGGCGGCCTGTGTGGTTGTGTGGTGGGAGGTGGGTACCCACCTCCCACCACACATATTGGTGGGAGGTGGGTTGGCTGGTGGTGGGAGGTGTTTATCCTCCATTTTGTACCCACCTCCCACCCCTATTTGGCTGGTGGTGGGAGGTAGGTACAAAATGGAGGATAAACACCTCCCACCACCAGCCAACCCACCTCCCACCACACCAGTGAGTGATGTGTGGTGGGAGGTGTGTACAAGATGGCGGCCTGTGTGGTGGGAGGTGGGTACCCACCTCCCACCACACATCACCCTTCATCAATTGACGTGGTGGGAGGTGGGTACAAGATGGCGGCTTGGTTTGAGGGTGGTGGGAGGTGAGTATCCGCCATTTTGTACCCACCTCCCACCCCTATTTGGCGGGTGGTGGGAGGTAGGGTTCGCCATTTTGTACCCACCTCCCACCACACTATCCTGGTGGGAGGTAGGTATCCGCCATTTTGTACCCACCTCCCACCCCCATTTGGAGGGTGGTGGGAGGTAGGGTTCGCCATTTTGTACCCACCTCCCACCACACTACCCTTCATCAATTGACGTGGTGGGAGGTGGATTTATCCACCATTTTGTACCCACCTCCAGTGAAAAACGTATAAAAGGAGTCGATTTTTAGGGAAAGGGGTGTATTCAATTTGACTTACCTGACCTGCCTGCCTGCCTGCCTCCCTGCCTGCCTGCCTGCCTGCTTGCCTATCCGCTTGTATGAGACGAAAAGCATGAGACGTGGAGAAGATTTTCCAGACGATCCAGCAGCACCTCCGGTTGAAGTCTTGCCTGAAGATGAGCGTGTGAGGGCCATTTATCAACGTCACTGGGCTACCATACGCCATTGTTATCACCGTGACCGTCGTCTTTTGGATTTGTACAATTTTCGCTTGGAGGACCTCGCGCATCTTCCTATTTACGCCGAGAACATTTTCCAAGATCAGGGTACTGCCTTCAAATTGAATGTGACATTTGGGTATATCTTACGGCACAAAAACACGGACCAACTGCGGTATTTCTATCCGAGTAATAATTCGTATGTGTTTGACCAGCCATTCATGATCACAGATGCTATTTCTCTGGAGCCACTCATCGACCAATTGACTATGTTGGATCCATTGGAATGGGCCCGGTTGCAACGCCCCAATACCCAATGGTTGGTGGAAATGGTGACTAACGTCACATTTTTCATCACGAAAATGCGAGATCACCCGATCGGTGCTCCTGTACTACTTCCCCCGTGGTTGCTTCATCGAAAAGGCCTGTATGCATTAACAGGAGGGCGAAAGGGGCCCTACAAAGACCGGAAATGTCTGTTTCGATGTTTGGCCGTGCATCTGGACGAGTGTGACCCCAAGGCTTGTGACACAGTGACCGATGGCTATTGGGAGGAGTATTTAGAGCAGCAAGACGTGGATAAGCGGCACTTCCGTGGAGTTCCCTTTAAGAATTTGGATGACGTGGAAAGACTGTTCGATATTAATATCTTTGTTTATCGATTACGATGCGAGGAGGAGGAGGATACATTTGTGGCTGAATTGCTTCGGCGATCAACAGAACGGTATGCTGCTACGATGAAAGTCAATGTGTTCGATTACAATGGCGTGAGTCATTTTTCGCTCATTTACAATATGAGCCAGTACGCTCAGTCTTTCAGTTGTGCCCAATGCCATCGTGTGTTTAAAAAGTCTTACAACTTACATCGCCACGAGAAAACCTGTGACAACAGTGTCAAGCGAGTATATCCGGGTGGAGTGTATCATAATGCACCTACTATTTTCCAGGAACTGGCCGATGAGGGTGTGATGATACCGGAGGAGGACCGTTATTTTCCCTTCCGGGCATGCTATGATTTTGGGGCCCTGTTAGAGCCCATGGACATGTTTTCGGCTAAAACACAGTGGACGCAGCGCCATATCCCCCTCAGTGTCAGCATTTCAACCAACGTGCCCGGCTATGACGCTGCTCCAGTGTGTTTCGTGTCCACGGGAGAATCCCATGAGTTGATCACCCGTATGATGGAGTATTTAGAGGAAGTCAGTGCGGCCAGTACGGAATTGCTGGTGGCCAAGTTCGAGGACGTACTGGCCCAGCTGGACGACCGCATTCCTGA
>JAVTVY010020166.1:0-83508 GCA_036873755.1 Hanleya hanleyi
TAGCGTGCTGACAAAGGCTACGTCGTAAAACACACCTCCGTACAACACACTCAGCAGGGTTAGCAATATCACCACAAAGCCCACTTGCGCTTTGCGCGTTTTCGGAGACGCTGTGTTCCGAGCAGCTGCTGCTTGTCCATAGCACCGTGGTCGAACGTGGAATGAAGGATGACGGTAGTGATGTCTGGCTTGGCCGCCACCCAGGAATTGAAGGCACTGGGCCAGCCTTGCCATTTCACGAAATGAAACAGTTTGCCACGCCGACGTTCCGTTTTCAAAATCTGCTCCACCGTATAGTAGTCTTGCTGTGTTTTTACGACAGGCTGTAATTCCGTCTCGTAAAACGTCCCTAGCAACGGTTCCCCTTGAAGATCTTCCAGTTCATAGACTCGCTGCTGTCGGGGTAGGCGCCGTTTAATCAGGAAGTGCTCATCGCTCCAGTTAGGCAAGTAACTTTTCTCAAATTGACCTTTGACTTTACTGATCCGTACAGGGTCCCCGACCTTGTACACCTTCGTCGTTCGCTGCGATTGCCTGGGGTACAAGACACGATGGACTTGGGCTTCAGTGCGTTGAGTCACGGAAATGGGGCTCTCTCTATACTCCGGTGATAGGCTCGATTGTAACCACTCACAAGTTTCGGGAGAACATCGATGTACCGCCTTGTATTCTTATAGGTGAAATATTTATACATGCGGCCTTTGAATGTCCTGTTGAACCTTTCCACCACGGAAGCCTTGGTCTCGTTGTAGGTATGGAAGAAAAACACCTTCTGGGCTTTCAGAAACTGTTGGAACGGTCTGTTGAGGAATTCCGTGCCTTCGTCGGTTTGCAAATACATGGGTTTGCGCCCGGTCTTGAAGATGTCCTTGAACGCCGCTATGAGATTCGCCCCCGTTTTCGTCCGGATGGGTACCACCCACGCATACTTCGACAGGATATCGATGCACGTCAAGATATACCGATTCCCATCGTTGTGTTTGCCAAAGGCGCTCATATCGACCAAATCCGCTTGCCATTGGGCATCTAGTCCTCCGACGATGACCCGGTTCCGTAGAAAATGGCGAGGGGCAGCTCGATGTAAGGTATAGGTGTCTTGTTTTCTTAACCAATCTCGGACTTGAGCACATTGTATCCCCTGTGGTTTGGCCGCTCGATGGAGAGCCGTCAATGCACTATAGGCCGCCGGACTGTCGGGACTGTAGTATAAGTTATCCAACACCTTCTCCCAGCTCTTCATGGTGACACATGATGATGGACCCTGGCTCTATCGTTTATTTATAACGGGTATATCTTGGGCCGGAATTTCTTTCTGATTTTCTTCGTTGGCTTCTGCCAGCACATTGTCCATGGTAAAGGACCAGTCCAAGTCGTCTGATGACCGATCTTCCTCCGTAAGCACTTGATCCACATCTACCACGGCATCTTCCAATGCAGACCATAGATCAGGGTGAAGGGTAAAATGGACTGTACCCCCATCTAGCTGAGCCAATTGAGCAAAGAAGGGGCCGCGTCGGATGTACACATCGTGACACAAGTGGATGAGGTCGCCGTCCAGTTCACCAGACAACACCCGTTTGAATTTGGTCCAGCCCTCTCGGGACAGACGAATGTGAGCCGGGCACGGTTGTGTAAGGTCCGCATCACAGATGTCTCCCACCTCCTCCATAATATCGACCTTATCCGCATAAACGTGCAGGAAGACCTCGGGGGTCAAGCTGAGATACTCCCGTATTATATGCTCCGTCATGGTCAGTACGTGAATGGTACAAGATTTGAGTGTCTCTCGTATTTATAGGGAGAACCCCGTGAGATCAAAGGATCGGGTGGTCATATCACTGAGCTGACTGAGTCTAGCCGAATAATCAATGGCATCATCGTCTGCCTCCGCTTCATTGCTAGGTTTGGTAATTTGTTCATTGGGTTCTGCCGCCGCTTCACCCAGGGCACGAGCCCACTCCAACTGAACAGCTGACCGCTCGTCCGGTGTAAACAGCTGGTCCACAATAGGCATCAGTTTCTCGAAGGCTGTCCACAGATCGGGGTACAGGGTGAAGCCTCGCGTAGGGTCTTGGTAACCGCCCAGGCGTGGGAAGAAGGGTAAAACGGGGTACGTAGATGGCATTGTCTATGTGGATGAGGTTTCCGTCGAGCTCACCGCTCAACACCCGTTTAAATTTGGTCCAGCCGTCACGGTGTCGCGTAACCGTATTCGATACGGTCTCAGGGCGCGACCAGCAAACGGCCTTCCACGAGGGTGACTTTATCTCCATAGACGTGTAACCCCACCCGGTGTGTAAGGGGAAGGATGGCTCGTAGGACAGGTGACATGGTTGACCCAATGACGAACGGTGAATGACACATACTCTGACTGTCTTTCGTATTTATGGCGGTCATACTGTCAGTGCCACAGCGCCAGGGTCAATAGGGCAAAGACTATTGTGAGGTCAACCAGCCGTCGCTGGTTCCGGCGTGAGCGCTCGTGGTCCATAGCCCGAGCATCAAGGATGGCTGTCATAGTCCAGTAGTGGTGAGTGATGGCACACCTCTTCATCGTGTGCACTCTGTCGAGGACCGCTTCTGTGAACTCTTTCAGGATCTGGCGTCGCCCCTCGTTGTCGTCGCCATCTGCAAATATGGACCGAACCACTACTCGGTAACCCGTGAGTGAATTAACCACGGCATGCTGTAAACTGCGAGTCGCATAGGGCTGGATCTCCGTCATGGCTCTGCAACCGTAGAAATGAAGGTGTGGGATCCAGAGGGATGTGTTTTATAGACCATGTCACACATGTGCGCCTATACGTAGCTCTACGGGTGTAGTCCGTGATACGTACTATTCTGATTGGTTAGTGCAAAAAGAGAGCAACAACAACAAAGATTACAGCGCCGGAGGCGCTCCTGGATCCCCTGGAAAATCTTCTCCACGTGTCATGTATAGCTCCGGTGCCCTAAAAATTCCCGCTTTTATACACCTACATAGAAGTACCCTGATGTAGGCGCGGACGTAGGCGAAAGCATTCTAGTACCCGGATGTAGACGCAGACGTGAGCGAACTTTTAGTACCCGTCCATTGGTTCTTTTATCGATCGCTCATTGGCTCTTTTTCTCGACCGCTGATTGGTGCAAATGGACCTGCCCATCCTTCCCAGGTTAATTTACAATCCCCTTTTTGTGTTCAAGATCTGTATATGGATGCCGCAACATTGATGCCGAACATTGCCGAAAGGGAGACCTTTTGACCTGGATGTGACCCCTTGACCTTTGACCCGAAATTCACCCGCGCACTTCCGGTGATGCCGCGCACTTGCGGATAACCCGCGCCCGCTTCGGCCGGGGCGGGCCGGGGAAAACCCGGATGTTGAACATCCGGACCCTACGTTTAAGGGGAAAATTGGAACACTTCTGTGTTCGAAGGTAGTTTCGTTGAAACGCGGAAGTGACGTCTGTGCGCAGAACCCACACCATCCATCACCCATGGACCTATAGTGGCTGGGCAAACACACCCCCACGCATCCCCCAACATGCCTGCTTTCTATACTACGACCAGAGTGCACATGCGCAGACTCTTGAACACGGACGAAGTCCAGTCGGATGCTGCTTCACGAGAGCTTCAAAATAATACCTCATACGACTCCATCGTACCCATAGTGACCCATGTCGGCGCCAAAATGTCTGTTTCCATACACTTTCTCTACTGCGCATGCGGAGAATGACGTCAGTTCCACGTCACACCCAGCCCGTTGGATACTCCCTCACGTATGCTTTACATGGATACCTCACTCGCTCCAATCGGCCCAATAGTGGCCCACCTAAACCCCAACACGTCTATTTCTATACTACGGCCAGACTGCGGATGCGCAGACTATTGACAACGAACGACGCACTAGCCCAGTCAGATGCTCCCTCACCACATCTTCAAAATAAGACCTCATACGACACCATAGGATTATTAGGGGCTCACCTAAACCCTAAAACGTCTATTTCCACACCCTTTTCCCAGAATTCCCTGTCTGAGCATG
Source organism: Hanleya hanleyi (assembly GCA_036873755.1). Lineage (NCBI taxonomy): Eukaryota > Metazoa > Mollusca > Polyplacophora > Lepidopleurida > Hanleyidae > Hanleya > Hanleya hanleyi. The sequence goes on from JAVTVY010020166.1 coordinate 4,023, forward strand.
CGCGGAATGTTGACAACGGCCGAGACACTAGTCCAATCGGATGCCCCCTCACATAGACTTCACATTGATACATCACTCAACTCCATCGACTCATTAGTGGCTCACCTAGATCCCAAAACGTCTATTTCCATACCCTTTTCCCACAATTCCCTGTCTGTGCATGCGCAGAATGTGGAGCAATTCGGGGAGCCAGGTCTTCGGCACGTGACAACCTCCAGACCAAGCAGACGACAGCGAAATTCTGACGAGAAAACCCCACAGACAGCTCTGTACATGTACTATCATGTTCAAAAATGACCATCCCCATACCCCATACAGGCCTGTATATTGTATAAAAAAGACAAGGAGGTACCCGAGAAGACACGGAGGTGAACGACATCGTGGAAAAACCCACATACAGGTGAGTACATATCCTATCATGTTCCCAGGTCACGCTCCATTCACCCAGACCGGAAGTGACGTCATACCTACAAGAGCGTCCCTTGGCGGAAAAAAAGGAACCAAGAGTTACCTCCCTGGAAAATATGACTCGAAATCCCCTTTATATACTACTTATGAACACATTAGCTTTCGAAACGGGTATTGAAATTTTTGCGTTTTCGACCAGATTTGAGCATTTCTTTACCAAAAAGCGCAGGGAATTGATTTATTTTTTCTCGGGAATATTGTTTTTCTGTCCCCAGAAATATTGGTGAAAGAAATGGTTAGAAATCTTTAAAATCAGCGTTCCAAAAAAGTAATGCCAGCGGAGCATTTCCTGTTGGAATTTTCAAATCTTGCGTTTAGGCGACAGATCAGTCACTTTCTTTAGTTTAACCGCACATTTATTGCAACTTGATTGACCGATGTTTTATATTCAGAAACATGTGTAACATACATGTATCAAGCTCATTGTGGATCAGGTGCATGGAAATCGGTAAAATTGAAAAAAATCAATGTAGAAAGATTATTTAAGTACGATCAAAGGGAAGGCACCAACAGTTGAATTTATGTAAAACACTTGGTAAGTCAGTTGAGGTATTATTGACAAATAATGGATAAATGTATGACAGTAGATAGCAAAACGAGTGTTCAACATCAGTAGATTATTTGGGAGAAAGGAACGGTCATTAATTAGTGTGGGTGGACGTGATGGAAATAGTTTTAAAAACAGATCAGCTATAATATTAGACACGAACAGCGCAAACTAGATCAGAGGTGGAAAGTTCGTTTGAGTCGTCAGCAAAACACATAATAGATCCGAAAACTAATTGGCTGTGTTCATTGTCAGCTGTGTTTCATACAGACACAACTAAAGATACTGTTTCTTCGTTTTGATTAATTATCTCTATTAGGTTGATTAGATTCGCATTTCGAATGTATGAACAACTGATGATTGACCTTTCGCAGATGTATGTTATCCATATCTCCCCAGATTAACTGAATTGACATAGTTCAGTAGATACATGTTCGTTTGTGTCTTCCTTACCCAAACTAAAACGGCATGTATACCTGCCCCTGCTGTTTGGTCATTGCCAAATGTATCTCATCGAGGGTATGATTTCTTAAGTAAGAGAAAGTAATGTGATTATGACATTATAGGGAATTGTCGAAATAGTAATGGACATTTGAGGTAGAAATATTGCTATATTACAATACGCATTAGCTTATGAGGACCATCACTTGTAAGAAACGAGTAAACACCACCGAAAGTACATGGTTATGGCATATCGGTGAGATATGCCATTTGTCAAGCTATAAATGAGAGGGGGCTATGGAGCAAGAATATGAGAGTACGCCACACCACATTGTCATGGAGTGAAACAATATATACAAATGCAAATAAAGAAGTATAAGAGAAGATAAAATGAAAATAAAGATGTGCACGTGGATTAGAGCGATATGGAAGAGATAGGGAAAATTGACAACGTCTGGCGACTAGGAAGCAACCACATGACTCTACATGAAAGCTATCCTAGCCATCCTGGGTGCCCGACTGATAGGAATGAAAATCGACACACCCTCGGTGTATATCATTTGGCATTGCTCATGCAGAAGATCACCGATCAAGGCTTACACTCTTGTAATCTTCAATATAGCTATTTTATGGTGCAATATGGCCTGTGCAAACTATATCTGCTTTAGTGCACCTCAAAACCATTTCCCAACCAATAGAGATTGTAATATACTCCTACTGTGAATGAGGTACATTGGATACCAAAATTTTGGTTTTAACTCACGAAGCCCAGAATAACAGCGCGAACGCAAATCATAGCAGCTGAGTACTAGTATATGGCTGTTCCCAGCTGGTTTTACTCTACTAGCAAGTACTTCATGTTCCTTTTCTAGAGCAGACTTAGAAAGTTCATTTCCCAAGTAATCCACTCTCACGAAGATGCATAAACAATCGATGAAGCAAGATTCATTATGGAGAATTCTTCTCAAAATCTACCACATTATTTATTTCATTGATTAGAGCATGGGCTGAGTCACGCTGTGAGATATATCGTGCTGTTGACTCAGGGTATACTGTTGGATATATGGGGATGCTAGAGAGATAGCATTCTATAATAGAACAGAGATTCAGAGGCTCAATTAGACATGGAAACATTGCTTTTATATTTTACGTTATCCATAGGTAGGATATGACATTACGTTTGCATGAATTTCAACCTTAGTGATACTTTGCGAAGGCATGGTAAACGATATCAAGCAGGACCCTCGGATAGAATATCTTACATATCATGTATGTCAAACCCTGGATGAATCCGCGTTATTTTATTATGGCTTCATGGCAGTTTTTATTATGCTGCACTCTTCTATGATGAGCAACGATCTTGACTTGAAAGATTATATCACCTGACGCTGAACCTTCTTTTTCCTATCTACTTTTTACGATAATTACCACCCCTGCTCAGAATGCCCATCTGCAGTGCATTTGACGCCGTTCTCGTAGATATCATGATATTTCGGGATTCCAAAAATGCGCCATAAGAACCATATGACAAGATTCAATCCTTGAATCAGCTCGTAATGGTGCTTTATTGTGTGAATGTCGTTGTTTTCCCAATGTCGATTTCCTGCAACACTGTTCACTAAGTCTTCTGATATGTTAAACCTGGATTTGTTTTCAGTACAATACTATCGAGATGCCGTATTGTGGAATTAGTGACGGGTTCCACCCTGTTCTTTTTGTAAAATATTCAACTGAACTAAATATAGGTGAAAATCAATGTATATTATGAAGCTATTATGACATTATGATGACGTCATGTCTCGAAAGTCCTTTATTTCGATAGGCCACCGAAGCATCTTTCCATCCATATTCAGTTTGTTATAGTAGTCGTCGATTTGACGATGTTAAAAGGACGAAGTGTATCCCAGCCCTCAAATCCAACGTGTGCCTACATGTTATTGAGGGTACCTATCTTTGTGATGTCATGATTCTCTGTCACTAAGCTTCTTCACGATGACTTAAAATGACCCCAGTATGATAAGGTTTGATGCCAGAAAGTTTTCGTGCATCATTCTGTTCCCTTCTGGAAATAAGACAAATAGTTTAGCGGCGGTCATGTTTTCCCCTTCCCCGGACCGATGTGGGTAATTATGACGCTATTGTGACGTCGACAAACTTTTTGTATTATTTTTGTCCTCTAGTCAAAAGCATATATAACATATCTCGTTTTTATTTAACCAGTTAAGCACAAATGATTGCATTTTCCCCTACCCCCATATATTTTCACAAAATTAGTATCACCACAGCTCTGCAGCGAAATCGCTGTAGCTACTTTATGCCCACACCGATTTTCGGCCTGCCACCACTGGAATGACCCGCATACCCAGCTCGAGGTACAAATGAGACGACCACTTTGGTGCACGGGCTCCCAGTCTTTGTCACTGCAAAGATGTTCAATAGCCCCGGATGTAATTGCTCGAGCCGAAGTTGGGTTGAAGGGGGCGTGCGTCCACATGCAGGGCCACGAAATTATTGTTGAACGATTTTAGGTTGAACGAATTCTTTGTGATTTCGCCATTATAACTGATGTTCTTCATACAGGCGATTAGGTAAATACAGGCGATCAGGTAAATCTCCCGGGAATAAATTCTCTTTGATTGGCAATCATATTACCTTTAGAAACGAAAAACTTTGGTTTGTACTCGTCGGGTGGGATATTGGGCTGGATTTTTCTCCAAGCATTTGATGTGACCCAACTGTGCACCTGGGCTCGGTTTCAAATTGCGCACAAACAGACTGACATCTTGGGCGACAATGGTAATACTCGATGTCGTCATTCGGGGTCTTCAAGGCAAACCCAGGCGTTGCTTGCACCAGTCGTATTTTGACGGTTACCCCGTTCAAGAGGTAACGGTCCTGGAAGAATGAGTCCGCATGCAGACGTCCAATCATATCGACCGAGTGACTCTGGGCCGTGAATGTCAATCTCTCTGTTCAACCAATGTAGTGTACGAGTTGTCACAGCGACACAGCTCACCAATTACCAATATACGAGTTGTCAGAGCATTTCCATCATAGCTCTCTAGATTTGTATCTAATACCGCTTATGCCGGTGCTAGGGACCGTGCGGTCATGTCATCCAAGTTGCCACATGAACAGGTACAATAAAAGCGTACCTGAGATACAACACATATCACGAATCGTTAGATTCTTGGTATGTGCTTTAGAATAGGTTAACCAGAAGACTATACTGTGAAATCATGTGACTGTATTTCGGCACCTCTTCCCACTTCCCTTATATGTGTTGTAATTTCGATGTAGGCCCCGTACGAGTACATGTTCGTCGATGCGCTCACAAGCTTATCAGTGAGCGCTATATCCACTTGCTGGAAGACAGAATTGATCCAGATATTGACTGAAGCCACTGGAGCATCTTTATTGGTGATTTTATCTTTCACGTACAGGTACGTATGCGCTAAATCCAGGTACGTCGTATCAGCGTTGGTGATGGTGAATTCAATGGGACCTCCGGCCGTGATGATGGAAAGAGGTAGATGTTTTCTACCCATTGTCTCTCTTCGGCACTGGACTGGGTGGCTTGAACGATCCACAAATCAAATTCACTGTTGGTAGAAGGGCACGGCTCGGCGTGGATGAAAGCCATGTTTTTTACGCAAAGAAGTCTTGCTTCTTCGATGTGCATTGTCGCTTCTTCAGCCGTCGAATGGTGTGTCGCTTCGGGACCACATATCTTTTATGCTTTGAGCGCATGACACGTCGAGCTTTGGCGACCAAGACGCGTCCGGATTCTCTCGGACCGGTACACAACTGAATGCATCCGCCATGACTTGTAGATCGCCTCGCACAGCTTGTTTTCCCAGTGATTTGACGCCACGACCCACCATCGGAAGAAATAATTTGACGATGCTGCCAAGTACATTGCCAATCCCATGTCCGCGTTGAATACATGCTCCATTGAACACGGATAGACTACCCCCGACTTGTTTGATGTAATGTTCGACGTAACTGGACGTATTGCATTGATAGGCACCTTCATTATGCGAAGTGGACTGCTCGGACTTGACAGAAATGAAGTGTCAGCACCACTTTCCCACTCTCGAACGCAATCGGTTGACCGGCATCGTCTTTTATATCGATGATGATGGAGCTAATATCGGTCTGGCCGATCGGTAGATGAATGATGTGGTTGAAACTGTGTGACTTGGTCACCGTATTCGCCTTTATCACTCGCGTAATAGAGGTGCGTTGCTGTCTCTGACAATGTGTGCATCGACCACGTCTGAATAGATGTACAGGCCATACAAACCACCGCGCATATCCATCGTACTGTAGGTGGGCTGGGCGGTGAAACCTACGTCAGTAGGACTCGTGTACACATTATCACGCAGCTCTAACGGTTGTTTCAGAACGTTGCTGATTCTATACCCACGATGGCCGTCAGTCTCAACTGGAACTTCTGATTGTATTCGTTAAACGACAGGAAAACGAAATATTTGAACTGGAGGGGCTCTGTCTTGTTAGCCAACCGGCGGCCGATCTTAGCCTCCATGAAATCGCACAATGTCTTGATTAACAAATTGGGGGTGTGGTACTAGCCTTGAATAAGTACAAAGAGATACGTCTTGATGGCGTGCGTGATCAAATACCACACCGTGCCGTCTTTCACGTTGCATCACGTATTCAGGTACTGGATATCTACCATACCACATTCGCAACGACCAGGCAGATGCAAGGGTTGCGGTAACTGTGTTTCGTAGCGAGTTTAGATATTGCTCGGGAACACGTCTGTCGAGCTATTACTGGGTAATGTGAGGTAAAACATGACGACTGAGCTTTCCTGCTGCCGCTTCCGTTATTAATAGATGTCCCAGGCGTTGGGGACTAGTTCCCGGCTCTCGAGCGGTGGGGCGTCTTGACAGGTGGTGGTGTTTTAAAGAGTGTCAAAGGTTTTCGTAAGAAGCATATCTGTTGTGGTGTTTTGGGGAATGTCTCCGGTTCCCACTCGGCTTCCCAGGTCCGTGGGGGTTGAGTCCGCCGTTGCGATTTGCGGAATGTGTGTACCGGAGATTGTTGTTGTATGTCCCGTTGCATCCAGTCCCAGCACTGGGGGTTCTTCGCCGATTCTTGTTGTACATACATGTCTTTCAAGCCTTGGGCAAACACATCCCATCCTTGATGATCCGTGTGTGACCTGCGTTGACGTATCAAGTCATTCATTAAATCAGCCATGTTGGTACCGGGGACCTCCGGGGACCATCTGTACCAGTAGTTCGACTTTATCATTCCAAGTCATCTTAGGATTGTGTTTCACTCGTTGTAATACCAGGCCAGCTTGTTTCTTGAACGACGCGGGTACAATATTTAAGGCTTCGTGTTCGAACCACTGTAGAACTGCTGGTAATGATGGGCTCATCTGTTGTGATGTTGAGGTCGCCGGTATGTCGCGTGGTGGTGCAGGTGTTGGGAGAGTTTTGTATTGGCCCAAAAACGTCATGTAGTGCTGAAGCGTCTCATTGTACCGTTGCACTTTCCACTTTCGCTCAACCCCTGTCGTTGTAAGATCTGATGCATCTCCTCATCGAGTGATGGTAGAGGGTACGGGGTACGGTGATTAGGGGCTTTGGAGGAGACGTGGTTCGAAGAGGATCATTGGTCCACCCAATATTTGACCCAACACTCACGCGGCCAACGGAGCTAAGATGGCACCGAGAAAGCCGCCTTTCTCTAAGATTTTTTCCTCTCAGCTTGAGGAAATTTTTTTCAGACCAGGGTCCGGAGATCTGTCTTATGCCTGGTCAACTTGGTCTTCTTAGAGGGGGTCAGCGGCACGCGTCGAGTACAATGATTAGGGACAACTCGGATGGGAGTATCGTCAGTACACGGAGCGTCGGGGCTTGCTTCCGTACTCGAGCGGACATCATGTACAGCTAACGCTGGAACCCACAACCCTGTCCTATATATTATGGGTCTACAAAGGCAACATGAACAAGGATATCGTATTATCCTCATCATCAAACACACACACCCCAGCTGAGGGGTGGAGGGGGGAATTGTGGGTGTGTTTACATTATCTGCAAAGGCTTCCAATCCAAACCTCGTTCGTCTGAGTTATATCTGTCTCGCCAGGTGCAGCAATTGAGTGGTATCTCTCGGATTTTTGAACACCAGTATGTGCATTTAAACTGATGTTTCGATGCTCTTCGTTTTACTGAATAGGTTCTGCACAATGTAGATGATGCTGAGCCTGCGATGATGGCTGCCTTTGTTGAAGACTTGGGTGACCCGAGTGTCGACCTCCGCCATGAGGTCATGCATGATCACCAATATGTCCGGTTCCAAATCGGCCAGGTTGGGTAGGCCTTCCACGAACGAGCATCTTCTCGTACGCCGACTGCCATTCTCCGTAACACCATACGACCCGGGCGATGAGTGGTGTATGTTGTCGGCGTATTGAAGGAGTTTCTGGACGAAGTGTGTTTTGTCTGAGCCCACCGGTCCTGCACTGAGGCAGGTGAAGGAATGTTGCCACCTCGGGTCCAAGGTTGGAAGAGTATCCGCTGGCGTGTTAGCTGACTATGTCGAATTTGGTACGACCGGTGCGTCAACTTTTGTCGCTGTTGTTGGAACGTAACGGCGCTCACTGTGGGTGATTGAATACGATGGATGCATAGTGGTCACTGCAATACTTGGTCTAGGGCTCGATGTTGACCTTGTCTGTATGCTTGGTCTCGATGTGGTGATGATGATGACTGGGCTCGTTTCGATCACGGATTTGACTGGTGCTAACGTGGAGGTGGTCTGTACATTCGTCTGACTGGAACTCACTTGTAGTTTTTGTGAACTTGGCTGGTTGAGTAGAGACATGAGGTACACCACCGTCGTAAAACACACCTTCATATAAAATGCCCAGCAGGATAAGTAGTGTCACCACAAAGCCGACTTGGGCTTTGCGCTATTTGAGAAACGTGATGTTCTGAGGCGTTCGCTCTTTGTCAATAACACAGTGTTCATGGTCGAGCGTGACTGAATGCTACCGGCTGTGGTTTCTGGCTTTATAGAGGTTTCACCTAGTTGGCCAGGATCCAGGAAATGATCGAGATGGGCCACCCTTGCCATTTCACGAGATGCATCATCTTACCTTGTCGTCGCTCCGTTTTCAGGATGTGTTCCCCGGTGTAGTATTCTTGTGCTGTTTTCATCACAGGCTGTAACTCTACATCGTGAAACTACCTGGCAAGCGGACATAACCAATACAAGACATACGTCCATAAATGTACCCCCCAGCAACAAAAAGAAAACAAACACTCATAAGCAGGTTGGTATTTGTACAACTTATGATTTACACAATATTGCAGGAAATTTAACCAGATAAGTATTGTCCCCGCTTCTACGTCGAACGAAATTTCATCTCTACCAACCTGGGAGACTTGAGTACACCACCCCAGTATATGCCGTGTGTCTACAATGAAAACAGTTTAGTTTTATCATATACATGTATGTGCGAAATTATTGGTGACTAACCGTTATCAGGTCAGGGATATACCAGTATGATTATCTCATTTCCTTAATTATCCTTCGGCCTTAGCTGATAAGATGGTTAGACTTTTTCAAACTGCGAGCAACGTACGCATTATATTAATCAAGTTATTGTTGCAGGTTTATCATCAGTTGACGTGGTTTTCGTGTGATATAAAAGCCGTTGTAATTATGTGAGTTGAAATATCTCAATGTTTCCAATTTACCGGTCCTGTCCCGATGTAGACACCGTTCAAGTTCGCCCGAAAGCAACCGGATCCAAACCACCATCCTGATTCATGTTCAATGGAACAACCACTGTAAACACCCATGTCAAATGTGGAAAACGTCTTCCCGTTATGCCACGAGCTATTGGAGAGAAATGGAACATATATCACAGGCGGTTTGTTGTTTCAACTTAAAAACATACGAACCACCCAATATCTTCTCATCGGTTTGCGTCTCGCATGAATGTCGTACAATACTGCACCGGGAATGTCGTACACTTGTTACAGGCTTTAACTTGCGTGACCTCATACATAGTATATCGCTATTATGTGGAGTTCTATCTTGCAATTCTACACATTTACAAACAAGTTGTATTTCAAGAGATTCGTCGTTATTTAAAAAAAAATCCCTAATATACATCCTACGTGCTCGAAGAAAAAAATGTGAACTAGGACATATAGTGTGACCAAGGTCTGCGCTCTTTTATTCAATCATAAGTTTATACTGAATCATTTGTTGAATTTGGGAATTTTCTAGCAATTGTATCGAAAATGTGGAGATTTTGCCAAAATATTGTTTCGGGTTTTTCGTGATTACCTTTCAGGATATATAATGTAGTCAAGCAGAAACTAGGCATTCTGCGGAGATTCTTCATATGCAGATTGTGTCAAAGATATTACAAGAATACATTTTCACTTGAACTTACAAGCCATTGCCAGTATTGCCTTCGAAGGACCCGATGTGAAGTCGGTATTCCGCTTGTTCATTTTCTATGCTGCAGTTTGGGTACTCAGCGTACGTTCTATATCCAGCAGCATCCACTATATCCAGCCGGATGACATAACTGCCGTGAGAGGTGAACGCGGCCAACTTGTCGTTGCCCCACCAAAAATTGCCCGAAATGTCACCAAATCCATTTTTGTACTCATTCCATGTCCTATTGAAGAGCACAGCTTGGCTTATCCTTCTGTTGAAATGGAGAATTAATTATATTATTATCGCAGATGTTATTCTAATATGGCAGTGGTCGTTACCTACATGTTGCTTGGTATCAATGCGTTTCAAACTGAGGGTTTTTTCCTCAATTTTTGTAGCTTTTTGTAGATAATACCATTGTTTACCAGAAAGGAAAAGATACATCACCGGTACTTCTTAACTCCGGTAAAAGATTGTCTGAATATTTTCCACGCCGCGGTAAAAACGAGGACCGTTATGCGCTCTTTTCTATCGTCAAAGGCGGTTAACGGAGGGAAGGGGGGAGGGGAGGCATATCCGACCAAATTCCGACGTCCAAAATCGGACTTCCGACCTTTTTTTATTCGAGTTTCTTATCAACATGGAGCACATGTCTGAGGTTTTAGCCAGCAGTGGAGGTCCAAATGACAGGCTCGTAATATTAATTGCAGATGACTCTATATACGGGGGAAGGGCGATACTTCGTGTACATAAGTATATGTGCCAGTTCATCCCCACTGAACCTGGGCGATGTCAGGTATAGCAGCCTGGAGGTTTGAGGGACGGAGGATGTTACCCTGCAAATCCCCATAGTCTATATTTGGATCTAAGTCCAGGAGAAAATGTGAAGAAATCCATACTAAGACACATGTCCCTGTATAATAAGGAAATATACCCAGCTTTGCACTTGTATATTAGTGGTACAGAGGGTTCCATGTAAGTGCTAAATGTGAGTGCAAGGGGTCAGAGAACGGCCATTGGGTCTCACACGTGGAAAGAGGACGCCGCTATTGTAGGAGATGAGTCAGATTTTGACCAGGTGGTCTTCGATTATACAGACTACGACGCTATTTTTAGCAGAGAGGCAGCCAAAAGGCTACTGCACAACTGGCCGGGGTTGGATAGAGGCCGACGCTATTTTCGGCGATGACTCAACGGAGGTCCATGGGATCACGCTGCTGTCCTCGGGTTATACAGAGGACGAGATCATTTTTATCGATGACTGATCCAAAAATCCATGGGATTGCACAGGTGGAAGGGGGTTGTCTAGAGGTAGGAGATATTTTTAGCGATGACTCCACCAAAATGCCAATGGGATCACGCAGGTTTTCTCCGGTCGTATAGAGGACGAAGGCTATTTTCGGCGATGACTCAACCAATGGTCACTGGGTCGACAGGTGGACAGAGTATGCGGCTATTTTAGGAGATGGGTCAAAGGTTGATCAGGTAGCCTTCGGTTATACAGAGGACGACGTTATTTTTAGCAGAGAGGCAGTCAAATGGGCACGGAGATGCATAGCTGGCCGGAGATTATTTTCGGCGATGACTCAGAGGGCATGTGGTCACGCAGCTGGTCTCCGGTCGTATAGAGGACGAAGGCTCTTTTCGGCGATGACTCAGAGGTTATTATTACAAGCATTATTGACTCAGTCTCAGGCCCGGGATTGATCAGAATTCGGAGTTAAATCCCGTGCCGCGGAGACTCGAAAAATCCCAGTTTCTCTACGAATTTCTCTATTTTTTATTCGAGTTCCTTATAAAAATAACATTTGAATCAATGTCGAAAACGAAAACGGTCTAACATCCCCGGCAACCTGGAGCACAGGTCTGAGGTTTTGTCCGGCAGTGGGGGTCCAAATGACAGGTTCGTAATATGACGATACTTCGTGTACATAAGTATATGTGCCGGCTTATCCCCACTGGACCTGGGCGATGTCAGGTATAGCAGCCTAGAGGTTTGAGGGGCGGGGGATGTTACATGTACGCCTGGGGCTAGGAGGCTGCAAATCCCCAAAGTGTATACTTGGATTTAAGTCTAGGAGAAAATGTGAAGAATTCTTACTAAGACACATGTCCCTGTATAATAGACGAAATATACCCAGCTTTGCACTTGTATATTAGTGGTAGAGAGGGTGCCATGTAAGTGCTAAATGTGAGTGCAGCCAAAAGGGCACAAAGATGCACAGCTGACCGGGGATTATTTTCGGCGATGACTCCGAGGGTATTGGATCACTCAGCTGGATTCCGGTCGTATAGAGGACGAGGGACATTTTCGGCGATGACTCAGCCAAACATCACTGGGTCAACACGTGGACAGAGGACGCAGCTATTTTAGAACATGAGTCAGAGGTTGACCAGGTAATCTTCTGTTATACAGAGGACGACGCTATTTTTAGCAGAGATGCAGCCAAATGGGCACGGGGATTAATGACTCAAACTCAGGCTCGGAGTCGATCAGAATTCGGAGTTAAATCCCGCGCCGCGGAGACTCGAAAAATCCTAGTTTCTCTACGTATACGGTAGAAGGACCCTTTTGTGCTGTCGTACAGCGTGGAGGAAATGAGCATGTTCGACCAAAGTAAGTATTATATATTAAATTATATGCGTATGCAGTAAAAACATATCTGTTTTCTTCTTCAAAGGTTGTATATGTAAGTACAGTGTATACGAGAAACGATGAAGAGGTCTCCCCCACTGATCAACTATATCACCTGTGATATACCCAAAATGACGTCAGTGATTGAACTATATTTACAGGGAATGTTTAGAGATTTCAAATACCGCTTGCCGATACATACCTTGAACAATTAAGCCCTCGCTAGGGGGATATCTCGGGTTATTTTAGCGGTATAAATCACAATGTCAATATTGACTGTTGTGAGTCTATGTTAGTTCGAACGTGCATAAATAAATCGAACCTGAGACCTGGTATACAATAGGACAGTGATTCATAGCCCCTGGGGAAAAGACAGAATTGGATCAATGGTATTCTTCCATACCATAAGGAGCTGACATCGATTGGCAGAATCTTCTAGATAAGTATGGCATGAGTGTGAAACATCAGAAAGTAAAGTATATGATGTACCACTTCATAAGATATTCACGAAGAAGCGACACCCCTGACATACAATAACTAGCGCGTCCGGCCAACGCTCGAACAATTACACGTTTCGAAAGATTTATTATCATTGTAAACACGACCGGAACTGTACTTTGGTAGGCGGGCTCTCCTCCCCACTAGCTTGAACGTATACAGAAAGACCGTATATAACTAAAGTGTTTTATTTTTATACAAATGATTTGATAAAATCACTGTGCTTGATTAGAGACTGATTCTTTGGAGGAATTATCGCATAAAATCGTTCCCCTGGGCGTGTAGGAACATTCAAAACATTTTTTTCTTTTAGCAGGACTAAATGCCCAGGAGAGACTATAGCCAGCAAGAACCAACCAAGCACATACCTTCTTACTGTGTACTTGGATAAGTGACATTCTTCCGCGGACACTGTCACTGTAATGCACCTTATTTCTCACGCAGCTGCTCGCCCGTTTACAATAGTAATACTTTCGCCTGACATGAGTATGGCAGCCCCGCCGCCAAAGCTACTTAAACAGCCGTACAGGGACAACGAAACAGGGGGTCCGGGGGGGGGGGGCAATGGTCCCCCCGCAATATTTTCAGCAAAAAAAAAAAGGCAGAAACAGATAAAAAAAAACGATCAAGCGAAAAACCTATATCTGTATTGAATGCAGATTTTAATTTTTAATAAGCATGAGCGGCACCCTTGCTCATTCCATAATCCCAATTAAGTCATGGTTCGTCTGTCAAATCCAATCCATGACGGATAGCTTGTACACTGCAACGAATATCAGCCAACTTCAATCGGAAATATTCGTGAGCTTATGATCTCTCCCAGCATGTCTTTAAACAGCTGTTTCCGCATCTTGATCGCATCTTGCAGGGCCACTGCGGGTGGTAGTCCCATATTGTCTTCCAGGTGACGCTTGGTTTCATGATGAACCTATGCGTGATATCGCCCTTCATTTTAAGCGGAATCGAGATATATCGTTCGTAGATCGGTATGGCTATTTCTCTGATGCGGGGGCGCATTTGGATGTAAGTCTGTTGTAAGTTATCCTGTCCGCGATCTTCAATCGCCTTGGCGTGGGTATCGATAGCCTCATCCACATTGTGGTTCCAAAACGACGGTTCGTTTTCGCTTGTCTGGGACGAGCTGTCACTGTCATCATCGGAGGAAGAGTTCTCAGTATCCGTATCAAGGGGTAAACTCGCAGCGTCTACATTAGAGACCCCATTTTCGTCGATGGAAACATCATCTTGTACATTAGAAGACATAGCGTATGAAAAACAGGACTGTTCACGCGCGGTATCGTCCTGTCGAATGATGGCTATCGCTAGTCCGACGAGTATTTGTTCACAATTATCGTTTGAACACGCGTTTCATTTGAGCGATAGCTGTAGCGTACGCCTCTTTCCAACTGACGTTCGGGGTTTTCAACGCGTGGGCTGTACGTTCGATATTCGCATGAATCGTTGACCAGAGATTTCATACCCGTGGCGAGTTTTAGATATTGACGGCGTAAAGATCGTCGCAGTCGAGGGGTCAATGAATTATGCGCCAGTATTTCGGAGTTCTTCCTGGAATATCCTTCGCGTCGAAACACTTTTTCTTTCGCTTCAACTTCCTCGTACATACTGGATTTAAAGAGCTGTCGCCATACCGCTTTATCGACGTGATATTCGGGGGATCCAAGGACTGCCCCGACCTTAAACTCGGGTGTCTCTCGGTAGCCATTGGTTGGACAGCGGGTTCGCTCCGTCTCCTGTGGACTAGACGTATGCCTTGGAAGGGAGTACGCGGGTACATAATCGGGCGACTGTTGGCTTTGTCAGTGTACACCGGTCAGTAGCTTCGAATCGCGCTCCCCGGGCAATAGGTTTGTCGTTAGTCTGCGTGCGTCGAGGGTACGGGGTTTTAAATCGACGGACCCGTTGGACGACTTGCAGATCGATAAGTTAGGATGAAACAATCTACGTTTGGGGATAAATTCTTCTCCCGGATTTGCTGTCTGGCGATGGGGTTGTTGAAGAGAACGAAGCAATGACAGTTCAGGGCGATATCCCTAGACGACTTGCCTTGAGGGATCAGATTCTGGGTCTAATAGATGACGGAGACATTGCGCTGATGGGTCCCTCTGATGAATAGGTCGGCGATTTTCCTTGGCCACGCCCATGCGGTCATCGAATACGATAACGTTGATCTGGCTGGGGTCGAAGTAATACGGTTCGTCTATATCGCGAGGAATTCCTGGAACGAAGGTCAATTTGTTCAATCGCGTATTCTCGTTGCCATTGACAGTAACACCAGACAACGCAGGAATAGCTGATGAGCCCTTCCTCTAAGAATTTCATCGCCCATGACGTCTTCCCACATCCCATAGAGCCACTCACAGTCATAATATAAAGGAATGTTTAGAGATTTCAAATACGGCTTGCCGATACATACCTCGAGCAATGAAGTCCTCGCTAAGGGGATATCTCGGGTTATTTTAGCGGTATAAATCCCAATGTCAATATTGACTGTTGTGAGTCTATGTTAGTTCGAACGTGTATAAATAAATCGAACCTGAGACCTGGTATACAATATGACAGTGATTCATAGCCCCTGGGGAAAAGACAGAATTGGATCAATGGTATTCTTCCATACCATAAGGAGCTGACATCGATTGGCAGAATCTTCTAGATAAGTATGGCATGAGTGTGAAACATCAGAAAGTAAAGTATATGATGTACCACTTCATAAGATATTAACGAAGAAGCGACACCCCTGACATACAATAACTAGCGTGTCCGGCCAATGCTCGAACAATTACACGTATCGAGAGATTTATTATCATTGTAAACACGACCGGATCTGTACTTTGGTAGGCGGGCTCTCCTCCCCACTAGCTTGAACGTACAATATCTAAACTGTTTATTTTTTTACAAATGATTTTACAAAATCACTGTGCTTGATTAGAGACTGGTTCTTTGGAGGAATTATGGCATAAAATCGTTCCCCTGGGCGTGTAGGAACATTCGGAACATTTTTTCTTATAGTAGGACTAAATGCCTAGGAGAGACTATAGCCAGCAAGAACCAACCAAGCACATAGGCCTACCTTCTTACCGTGTACTTGGATAAGTCACATTCTCCCGCGAACGCTGTCACTGTAATACACCTGCTTCCTCACGCAGCTGCTCGCCCGTTTACAATAGTAATACTTCCGCCTGACATGAATATGGCAGCCCCACCGCCAAAGCTACCTAAACAGCCGTACAGGCACGGCTAAACAGAGGGGGCCGGGGGAGCCATGGCCCCCCCCATTTTTTTTTAGCAAAAAAAAAAGGCAGAAACAGATTTAAAAAACACGATAAAGTGAAAAACCTATATCTGTATTGAATGCAGATTTTACTTTTTAATAAGCATGAGGGGCACCCTTGCTCATTCCATAATCCCAATTAAGTCAAGGTTCGTCTGTCAAATCCAATCCATGACGGATAGCTTGTACACTGCAACGAATATCAATCGGAAATATTCGTGAGCTTATGATCTCTCCGAACATGCCCATATTTGAACGAATTAAGCGCCAGTTAATGTCTCCATATGGTTGCTTTGAAGTCAGATGTTTATAGGCTATCCGATTTTTTTTAATATTTAAGATACGCTCTCATGTTGTTTCCTCTCGGACTCAAAGATTTTGTCTTTCAGCTTCTTCTCTACTCAGGGAGCTTCTTGAAATAAGAACATGAGTTCCTTGATAAGAATGGCATATGCCGGTTAGGCAAATCGGATACACCATGCCCAGTGTGGTGATCTGATCTGGATGGCTTATGCCATTCCCCTCTTGTTATGGCATATCCATCCCTTGTCTGCCCAGTTCCAAAAAGTATGCCATGGAGTTCCTAGGAGTTCCAACACGGTGCAGCATGCCTCTCGGTTTGGAATGCCTTATGTCTGTTCCTAGCATGCTCCAATTTCAAGAAGCTTCCTTACTGAGCTTTAATCTAATTAAACGGAGATTCCACGAAGGTAGTGTATTGCCCCAAAACACCCTCCGTTCATTGGTTGATACTTTAAACGGACAGTTCCAGTAATAACTGTACAGCCCTAATCTGCCTACAAGGACTGGTATGGGGATAGATGTACCAGTATACAGAACTGTATCATGGCGGATGGCTCATTCACACTCATAAGTTGACCTGTGTTCGGCTCCCCAACAAGCATGACAAGTAGGAAACATCTGTCATGTCTGTGTTGTTGACAAGATTAAAGCTTGCTGAATCTTTTGATTGAAATGATATATATTTTACATTTAATTTATTTCTACTTCCGAACATTCTCATTTTCTTAACGGGGAAAATTAAAAAAAAAATATGAGAAACAACAAAACATGCAAAATATACAGAGATTACATGTGTGAAGATTTCTCGTTTTATTACTGGGAAATACGCTTGAACGCATCTCCGGCCGTCTAGGACTCCTGAAGCTTCAGGGGCCTGGGCGGCGCATGGACCCTCGCCTATTTGTGCTGTGATAGTGGCCCTCCCCAATCACCAATTGACCCCCCCCCCCGTCCCTCTTGTTCCGCCGTGCCTGAACATAACTGATGGATGCCGGAAGGGTTGCTTGCATGTTTGAAACTTTAGTAAATAACGGTAAATATAGATTTTCTGGTAGATTTGCTATATATTGTTCTCATATATGATATTTTCCAACAATACTATAAAAGATGTCCTTTATCGAGTTCCGTGATTGAACATACTAGTAGTGTTGTACACGTGGGTGGAAGTCGATATCAACTTCACGAGTTAGACACGTTTGTAACACAATGATGGGGAAAATCACAATTGTACTGTTCTGACATTAAACTGAGCTGAGCTTTTGAACGAACCAATTAGAACGTCTACAACCCAACACCTTATCCCAGATGTAAACGAGCCAGCATTCCCGCCTGTGTATACTTGCGTATACATAGATGGATCAGTCATTTGTTAGAAAGCAATCGTCCAATTACATTAGTTATAAACTAATAGACTTATTCTCTCACGACAAAAACGATCAGCAGTAATGGCGACTAACGCCATGATGCGAACAGAGGAAAGAAGGAAAGATCAACACGTTCACAACTATTAATATAGTTTATTATCCCCGATGTTGCATCGTATCCACGCTGGGGGAGCCGCTTTGGGTACTTTTACGATCCAATTACGCTCTTGTCCAATCAGAAATCGAAGTGGAATTACATCACAGACTTGATCGAGCTGAAACCACGAGTATACGAAATATTACGAAAAGTGTTCAACCATTTTAAAAATATATTACACTCGTTCCAATATATTCCATATATCTATAAAGATTAAATACTATCATTTCCATCTATTATATTTTTCCAAAAAATCAACAATGCACATATACAACGCCATATACGTAGGGGTTGACATTCTAAGTTCCAGAAACTTTAGTTCTCTCGATTATAAGGGTATTTTCCGGTCTCCTCACACTTCACATACGTATAGTATTGTTGGTAATACAGCCGAGTTTTTCGATCTGGCAGAAAATCTTAGCTCTCGCATTTTTGTTTTAACCCATGCATTATTATCTAACTTAACATTGCGCTTCGTTGCGTCAATAAAACGACCTACTGTATATGACACATACATATTAAAAGATATTTACAATGACTTCGCTTCTATAATACAATACGTCCCCACGGAAACATATTTACATTTAATTTCCGTAAATAACAACTATACACATGAAACCTCTAACCGATTCTGAGAGAGGGAAATAATCTCATATTTTCCTTCCGAATTTCAACACCAAAATGCGTTTCAAAGTCGTTCAAGTATAATAAAACGGAGTGATTCTGTTCGCTGTAGATTATCATACGAAGAGAGACGAGCTATGTATCGTATAGTTTATTATCTCCGATGTTACATCGTACCAACGATGGGGAGCCGTGTTGGGTACGTTTACGATTCAATTACGTTCTTGTTCAATCAGAAGCCGCCATCTGGTGTTTGCGTCCACGGTCGCTCTTACCCTAATCGTCTTATAGCAGGACTGGATACTGTAACCCCAACATGTCCTTAAACAGCTGTTTTCGCATCTTGATCGCATCTTGCAGGGCCACTGCGGGTGATAGTCGCATATTGTCTTCCAGGTGACGCTTGGTTTTCATGATGAACCTGTGCGTGAGGTCGCCTTTCATTTCAAGCGGAATCGAGGTATATCGTTCGTAGATCGGCATGTCTGTTTTTCTGATGCGGGGTCGCATTCGGATGTAAGTCTGTTGTAAGTTATCCTGTCCGCGATCTTCAATCGCGTTGGCGTGGGTATCGATAGTCTCATCCACATTGTGGTCCCAAAACGACGGTTCGTTTTCGCTTGTCTGGGACGAGCTGTCACTGCCATTGTCGGAGGAAGAGTTCTCAGTATCCGTATCAAGGGGCAAACTCGCAGAGTCTACAGTAGAGACCTCATCTTCGTCGCCGGAAACATCATCTTGTACATTAGAATACATAGCGTATGAAAAACAGGACTGTTCACGCGCGGTATCGTCCTGTCGAATGATGGCTATCGCTAGTCCGACGAGTATTTGTTCACAATTATCGTTTGAACACGCGTTTCATTTGAGCGACGGCTGTAGCGTACGCCTATTTCCAACTGATGCTCGGGGTTTTCAACGGGTGGGCTGTACGTTCGATATTCGCATGAATCGTTGACCAGAGATTTCATACCCGTGACGAGTTTTAGATATTGACGGCGTACAGATCGTCGCAGTCGAAGGGTCAATGAATTATGCGCCAGTATTTCGGACTTCTTCCTGGAATATCCTTCGCGTCGAAACACTTTTTCTTTCGCTTCGACTTCCTCGTACATACTGGATTTAAAGAGCTGTTGCCATGCCGCTTTATCGACGTGATCTTCGGGGGATCCACGGACTTCCCCGGCCTTAAACTCGGGTATCTCTCAGTAGCCATTGGTTTGACGGCGGTTTCGCTCCGTCTCCTGTGGACTAGACGTAATGCCTTGGAAGGGAGTACGAGGGCACATAATCGGGCGGCTGTTGGCTTTGTCGCTGTACACCGGTCAGTAGCTTCGAATCGCGCTCCCCGGGCAATAGGTTTGTCGTTAGTCTGCGTGCGTCGAGGGTACGGGATTTTAAATCGACGCACCAGTAAGAACGACTCGCAGATCGATAAGTTAGCATGAAATAATCTACGTTTGGGGATAAATTCTTCTTCCGAAGACCCGGATTTGCTGTCTGGCGATGGGGTTGTTGAAGAGAACGAAGCAATGACAGTTCAGGGCGATATCTCTAGACGACTTGCCTTGAGGGGACAGATTCTGGGTCAGATAGATGATGGAGAGATTACGCTGAAGGGTCCCTTTGATGAATAGGTCGGCGATTTTCCTTGGCCACGCCCATGAGGTCATCGAATACGATAACGTTGATCTGACCGGGGTCGAAGTAATACGGTTCATGTCATGTCATGTCATCTGGGGGCAATCTGTACTGTTTGACTATTACCATGGTCCATGTGCATGTAGATAAAATAGCCCAAGGGGCTTCAACATCCAGCGGCTACCAGTTATTGTCTACCCGTAGCAATCAGGCATGGCGCGCAGGCTAAGAATGTCCGGTGGCTAAGAGTGTCCGGGTCCTATCTCCCAACCCAGCTAGGACACTTTCTCCACATTGGGGACAAGTGTCCTTCCTAGGTTATAATAGAAAATTATATGAAAATGGACACTAATTACCAGGACATTCTTATCCATCACACCGATATAAGATGTATTCTTAGAACATTGACAATTAGGCTACCAAAAATGTGATCTAGTAGGTTTGACTGTAGAATTCTCATATAAGAAATAGATAGGACGGGCAAAGTCAACTTTTACCAAAGTCTCAATTGATGGGAAAATTTTGCCCAATCTGTTACTGTGCAGTACTGGTCAGTTATCTCTTGGAACCAGGCTGTTGCTAACTGGCATGTACTGCTCAGTTGAGTGCTGGGCAGTTCTGAGCTGTGATTGCCACACATGAACTGTTCAGTCACAGCTCAGTACTTACATGTATGGTAGGCCTTTCCGTGCAGTACCGTTCAGTATTGTACAGTTCAGTACATATCTGTAAAAAATTGCCTGTGTATGGTGTGTCATGTTGAAGCATTCGTGGGGCAGCGTCCGACCAGGTGGGTGTGTAGTGGAGATACCGTTCATACGTGCATGCGCATACAGATAATAGTGAAAAAAGGGCACTAGAATGAACGTTTTTAGGGTCGAAGTGGACCAATATTGGTGTCATTGTGAAGCAATAAGTCCGACTGGATCGGTGTGTCGTGCGCAGACAGAGAAACAGAGACGTTTTGGGGTCGAGATGAACCAATATTGGTCCAAATGGGTCGCATGGGGTATCAGTTTGAAGCACTCGTGGAACAACTGGTTGGGTTGTTTCGTAGAATTGACGCCATTCTTTACATGCGCAGCCGTGGCTTCAGAAGTATGCAGGGGCACTCTATCTCATTTGGGGGTATATATTTCATCCATATATAGCTGACAGGGGGTGTCGTGAAGCAAGGTTCATATAGTTTATTATCCCCAATGCAACATCATAGCCAGACCCATTATGTTCGCACAATAAACAATTGAAATATCAAACACCAAATTTTAATTATTTCAAGCATCGTAACATATAAGTGTTTACAGAGCCGAATCTAATGACCATCATGTAGACATGTAGAGTATATAGGGCATGTTACGGTATGCATCCGTGCGTGGGTGAATACGTTCAACCGATGGGGTAGTCGATCAGTTTAGCCACGGAAAACGTAATACTGCTGACCCTCTCCACCGTCCAGTTGGTGTTGTTGACGGACCCAATTCGAGGAGTCTACGGTCTCTAGTTGCGCCAGGGTCGTCTCCAGTGACGCACGATTGGTAATGCTGAATGGCTGGGCATACACGTGGTTGTTGGCAGTTGAATAGAAATAACGCAGTTGACCCGTCATCCTATGGCATAAGATGCAACCAACAGAGACATTTAATTTGAAGGCCGTTGGTTGGTCACTGGAGATGGCTTCCATGTAGTTAGAGAGCTGGACCAGTTCGGTCAGACGGAAATTGTAAAGATGTTGAATAGGGCGATGACGGTGAAAACATCGTCGGATCAAGACCCAATGGCGCGGGTAGATTTCGCTCACTGGATGGTCTTCGGGTATGACATCGATAGGAACATATATGAGATCGTCCTGAAAATGTTCTATGTCGCCAGGCGTATGATTCTGTACCGAATCGCCGGGATTCGGATTGGCATCCAGGGACATCGCAACTGTGGGTATAGGCGGGTTGGGCATGGACTCGCTGTTCGGCAAACGTTGGCCAGGTAGTTTCTCCCGGGATGTCTCGACTGTACGTCTGGGCTCCTCTTCAGTGGGATGTTGTTGCCGTGGCGACGGACCATGAATCAAACGTTGGTGCCGTCTTCACTGACTGTGCCGTTTGAAGAGCTGACGACAATCGGTACATTGTTCCATCGCTCCCTCGTGGAGTGAGCGCTTGTGACGCTTCAAAGCATCCTCCCGATTAAATGACCGTTCGCAGGTTATACATCTATATCTTGCGCCATTGTGGACCCGTGGCGAATCTTCCGGACGAGTAAATGGTCCGGGCAAGTCGTACAACAGAACATGTCGACTGGATATCAGGGAATGTTGAAAACACCGATATATCGCCACTTTTATAAGCCCGCACCCCACACGAACTCCCGTACGTTCTTCACTCCACCAATCAGCGCATCGCCGTCCTGCGCAGCCTATGCTCGGATACGCACTTAAAACATGTGTACCCTTATACACATGCCCATAGGGGTGGGCGACGTCATCTGTGACGCCGTGAGTAGTAAAGAAAGCCAATGCAGAACCCTCTCTCAATTTCATACACTGATGCTCTGTATTGACTACATTGGTGTTCTCTACGACCGTTTACTGCTCTGTAGCACGAAAATTACGCTACAAAGGATTACAATGTTGCTTTACAACGCTGAATTGGTTCCCTATGAAATCACATTGACACTCCCATACACTAAAGAGTTGCTTAGTAGCACTACATTGGTGTTTTATACACAGTTTGCGTTGTGTATCATCACCGGAAGTGCCGCCATCGCGCGCATCGCCCTGTGACCTATAGTCCGTAGGACATAGGATACCCCAGGGTGTAGGTGTACCACCAGGCGTGAGCTTCAGGTGATGATATACATGGCAAACACTGTACACAACATCAATGTAGTGTTACTAAGGAACACTCCAGTGTAATAGAGCGTCAATGTTATTGTCAAGCAGCATTGTAGTGTTTTATAGCTTGTGCTTCGCGTTACTCAGTAGTGTACTGTATTGGGAATGGGTTCAGCATTAGTTGTCTTTACCTGACCTGTCTCAAATGCGCATCCGAGCGACTATGTGCTTTCTTTACTACTTATGGCGTCACACATGACGCCATCTAGTCTTTTCTGGGTACACTTCCAGGTTCACATGTACATGTCTCAAGTGCGCATCCGAGCATAGGCTGTACAGGACGGCGATGCGTTGATTGGTGGAGAGAGATCTTGTGTGGCGAGGGATAATAAAAATAGCGGTGTATCGGACTTTTTAGCATTCACTTGCACGACCTGCCTGAAGCCATTTTCTCGTCCAGAAAATTTGCGAGTCAATGAATCAATCACGTTTCAATTCGAAAACCTAGGTTTTCGATTCGATAACTTTAGTAATCTATTAGAAAACTTAGGTTTTCGGTTCGACAAAGTTTGGACAATTGGGCTTCCATAAGCAGCGTCATTCGAAGAGCGCAGTACAAGCTTTCATAGCTTTCGTCCGACAGAAAACCGCGCGAGGGGGAGACTACTATATTGATATCAAAGAACATTGTGCCTTACGTCTAATTTCTAATCGTAATTATATCTGGCATGCGGCAAGCAGGAAACGTTATAACGTGCCGCATACGTTTCATTATTGGAAAGTTAAAACTGTTAAAAGATTAAAAGAATGAACAATGAATTCGCGATGTAGTTTCGGTACTGCTTAACCTGCTTAACCCTACCTAGCCTGGGGGGGGCATACCCCCCCCTCTCTCCCCCTACCAAACATTCTGCGCTATCTCCGGAACGACAAGAAATGGAGAGCTGAAACTCCGTGACTTTATAGTCTATCATATTAGGGTCATTTTGAGCCTGTTTGTATAACCCCTCCGAGCAGATTCAATTCAATTCAAGATATTTGTGTCATATTTCTTCAAAATTTCTGCTTTTTCGCGATGAAAAGCGGGCACAAAATATTTTATTTCCCATCGCTTTAATATTTACTAATTCATCATACAGTTTTTGTGAGGAAATTGCAGAAATAAAAAAATCGAAAAATCTGACTGAAAAATCGACCAAAAATGTCGGTTTTGAGAATGACGTTACTGTGACGTCATTCAAGCGGCCATCTTGGATTTTTTTTACATTTTCTGGTATAGCTTGATTCAAGGGTATAGTGTGGTAAACCTCAGCCCCCTAGCTTAAGGGGTAAGAAAAATAATTAGGGGGATTTCTGCTCTCCCCCCCCCTCCCTGCCCCGCCCAAAAAGCCCAGGCCAGATAGGGTTAAAGAGAGACTGTCTTTGTGACACTACTGTGAATCGCCTATTTTTGTCAGTGTTTACCTACTGTTTAAATATAAAGTAGACAAACTAATCATTGACACATTATATATATATATATATATTTTTTTCATTTCAGGAGATTGAATGGCAGCAGATGAGAAATTAGTGTTATATGTCTACATCGGGATCGATTAACCCTATCTGGCCTGGGTTTTGTGGGACCTGTCCAGGCCTGGGGGTGGGGGGGCCGAAATGTCCCCCCCCTAATTATTTTTCTTACCCCTTGAGCTAGGGGGCTGAAACTTATTACAATATACCCTTGGGTCAAGCTCTACCAGAAAATGCAAAAAAAATCCAAGATGGCCGCTTTGATGACGTCACAGTGACGTCATTTTCAACAAGGGTTATGTGTAACCCGGCAGCTCGCCTTTTGGGTATTCAATAACATGCAGCTTCACATAAAGATCGAGCCCTTCAGGTTGCACATCACTGGCAATGACAATACATATTGCAATAAAAAATTGACTTCTTTGTCAGTGATGCTGAAGTTGGATTGAAACATGAACTATATTGTAAAACTTGAAATAAAGATTACCTTTTTTTCCAAAAGTAAGCTTATACATGTCATTATGAATACATGTACAATTGAAATTTGGTCTGAGATGTGGGTGTGAAATGCCTGGACAAATATGGTTCGTGCAAAAGCTTGAGGTTAAATCATGATGAGGAATGGGATTCGATACCAAAATTGAAGGAAATGGTGTTCTTCATTAAAGGCGACACAAAATTTCAAACCACCAGGGGTTAATATTTAATATTGTACTTCTGAAATGAAATAATGTCATTAAACTATTAGTAATTACTATAAAGGAATATATAGTAGTTGATTTGAAGTGTTTGTGTATATGTAACAGGTCGATACTTGGTGTAAGACGCATTGTTGAGGCTTTTGTTGAGGCTTTTGTGCAGCTGAAAAGGGTCACGTCTAGACGCATTGTTGAGCTCAGAGAGGCTATTGTAGGCTCTGTCTTGTGCGTTCTTACATCAAGTATAAACCTACAATGTACACTGCATCTCCCACCTAATAGGTTAGTATCACATATAAGAGATATATGCAGCTTCGCAAAAAGATCGAGCCCTTAAGGATGGCACATCATTTGAGGTTGCACATCATTGGCAATGCACATCATTTAAAATAATAAATTTATTAAGAAATATGATTTCTATATTTAGTGATATTGAGGTTGGATTGAAGGAGGAACTATATTATATAACTACCAATAAAGATTACATTTTTTCCAAAAGTAAGCCTACACATCCCATTGCATAGATCTGATGAATACATGTTCATGTATAGTTAGGAACAATAGGTGTGCAATTTTGAGCACGTTCTTGGTGTAACTTTGTGTGATGATATGTGAACAAACAAAGCTAATAACAGTGCATTACACACTGACTCTATTGTGTAACCGGGGTTTTTCTTTTGCCGTAATGACCCGGCGCACAATGGGTTTCACTTGTGCCCCGGTGTTCAAGTAGCAAGAACCGGGTGTTCATGACGATCAAATCCGGGGTAATATTTGACATGAACACCTCCCTAGTTTCAAGAGACACACCGACTTCTTTGTCTGGCATGGGCATTCGTCTGCGTGAATCGCCTGGTCGCCTTCAGGAATTAGGAGGTGTTCATGTAGAAATAAGTGGGTGAGTGTTAAAGTAATTTATTAAGCCGTACCCGGTGTTCAAGTGATTTATCAAACATTTTAAGATTAATCATTGAAAGGACGAAAAATGTCCGTTGAAGTGTGTGACGGGAGATAACTCGTATGAAAATGATACAAAAGCCTTTTGATATCGAACTTTCAAGTGAAATTTTGAGAAACACAAGCTCAATTCATCTTCACATTTCAAGTTGAATGCTACACTGGCGTTCCGTCACGTGTAGTGTTCGACTTGGATATGGGAAGATGGCTCAATTGAGCACCACTAAATCACAAGTCAGCTTTGATAAATGTCAGTCAAATACAGAATTACTTTCCATTATTGGAGTGACAAGCTACATGTATCGTTATAGGATCTGCATGGAAATACGCCATGTAAATTTCACACTTTGGTTTATTTTGCTGCCAGTCACATACCTTCTTGTCGAGTGACACCAGCGTCATCGCGGTCGTGCATTCTTACTGTAGTTTCACTGAATCTAGTCACAATTTCTTTTTGTTAGCGTTACACTAAAAGCCTTCTGATATACTTACAATAAAACAGCGACTGCCTCAAACATAGGTCTAATCTTTGGTTGTCGCCTGCTAAGCGTTGATTGCAGACTAAGCAGTCAAAATATGACGCGTCTGTATGTCGTAACGCATCAATTTTCTGCCGTACGTATATGTGTGGGTACAAGTCAAATGTGTACCGGTAAACGTGAATTTCTGTCAGACATTCCCTTAATTATAGACCTAGTATGAGATCATGCGTATGGACATAGGGATATGTAATTTGTATGTCTGCATATTTTGCTTCATATGCGTTTCACGTAATGTAGATTGTGACACGTATATATATCAATTGCATATATCTTTTTGTTACAAATCTTTGTAACGATAACGTGAGAGTTACGGACCAGTCAAACGGGTTGTGGAAGTTATGTTTCGTATGCAAATGTGTTGTTTGTCCTGAAACAACCATGATGTGTTACACAATACGGTCATTGTGTAAGTTATTTATCGCCTTCGACATCGGGGTACATGCAGAATGAACACTCACACCAGTCCGATTTAAATACCTCGGTCGCTTCGCGACCTCAGTATTCAAATCGGACTGGTGTGAGTGTTCATTCAGCATGAACCCCTCTGTCTCAGGCGATAACTATTACATAGTAGGACTAAATCTATCATTTCCAGCATGCAATGGGACACTTGCACTGTGGTAAACCTTCACATTTGTATGCAAATAAAAGAATGCAATGACAACTGTGTCCAATCATACTGTAATGCTCCATAATAATGTGCACGGGTAAAGACTGAGCTCACAAACTGATTCAAACTCAATTTTAATTAATATAGTAAGTTAAATGTGTGGACACAGATATGGTTGTACAAAAGCTTCAGGGTCAACGAGAATTTGATAACAAAATTTTAGCAAATGGCGTCCTTCATTTAAGGCGACACGAAATTAAAAACTAACAGGGGTTCGGTACTGCGGGATTCCCCCGCCAGTTATTTTGATATTGTACTTCTGAAATAAAATAATGTCAAAAACTATTAGTAAATACTATAAAGGAATACACTGTATGTGATTTGGTATGTATGACTGTATATACAATGTACACTGCATCTCATGCCTAATAAGAAGTCAAAAAGTCCAGCCTAAACAACAAAGATCAACCCAGAAAACTTTCTAAGTCCAGCCTAAACATAAAAGTTTAACGGACACCGACACCAACACCAACACCGACACCGCCACTTTCCCCCTCTCTCTCCAAATACCTCGCCTACTTCGTATACGGCGAGCTAAAAACGGCATTTTTTGGTCGATTTTTCGGTCAGATTTTCCGAATTTTTTATTTTTGTTATTTCTCCGAAAAAACTGCATGATAAATTAGTAAATATTAATGTGATGTGAAATAAAATAGTCTTTGCCCACTTTTCATCGCGGATTTACACATGATCCTCTGCTCGGGGGGTCATGCAAATAGGCTCAAAATGACCCCAACATGACAATCTATAAAGTCGGGGAGTTTCAGCTCTCCATTTTTCGTCGTTCCGGATATAGCGCAGAAAGTTTGGTAGGGGGGGCCATAATGCCCCCCCCCCCCCCTCCCAGGCCAGATAGGGTTAATAAGTCCGTAGTCGTTGCTGATGTGTGGGTTTTGGAGATTACATTCTATACAACTGGTCTCTCTACTACGACTAGTTCAACCAATCATGATCACATCATGTATTAAAACACTTGTTGCTGTTATGTGACTATATCAATTTGTTACTTGTCCTACCCTCATTTCCATCTTTTTGCTTTTTATATTGCATATGGGATTGTGCTCCTATCTCCGAAACGGCGGCCATGTGAGGTACCAGGAAGGTGATGTTTTCGTCATATTTCTTCAAAATTTTTGCTTTTCTGTATGGAAAGGTGGGTAAAACCCTTTTATATCATATCAGCTTATTAGTTACTAATTTATCATGTAGTTTTTGCGAAGAAAAAAAACAAAAAATTCGATAACTCTGACCGACAAATCGTCCATAAAATGCTCTTTTTGAAAATGACGTCACTGTGACGTAATCATGGCAGCCATGTTGGAATTTATTTACATTTTCTTGTAGAGCTTGACCCCAAAAATATAGTGTGGTAAATTTCGGCCCTCTAGCCTTAGCGATAGCGAAAATATATGGGTTGGGCACTTCCCCCCCCCCCCCCGCCCCTACTGCGGACACCCCAAATCGCCAGGCCAGATAGGGTTAATACCAGTATGCCTACATCTTACGGACATACCTTTGAAAAACAATCCAACCTTTACTGTCTGTTGTCATGTCACACCATGCTTCAACTTTACTTGTGCCGTTGGTTAGTAGATAAATCCCATTTACAATTATATTACTCTCTCGTCTAATACCACTGCAATCTTCTCCGACTACACGCTCTGCAAAACAGTTAAGTTCTAGCAGTGATACCAGAAGGAATATGTATACGGTTCATAAAGTGGTTCTTAAAGTGGTCATGGAATATTAAAGACGGGTAGTTAATTTTTACATGTTTGAAAGCCCGACATTCATTAACCTGTTCAGACCTTTCTCTAAACCACCAGCGCTGAAAGGAATAATATTCCTTAACAAACACCAGGTAAACATGGAATCCTGAAGCGGTAAACACTTATCCTAACCGTGAATGACTAAAAAAGTTTGAATATGGAATGAAATGTTGGTCAGGTTTTGATAGGTCTCCAGCAAATGAGTTCACGTCGTTCTATATTCCCGCCATATATGGTGAAAATTCTCCTCGTGGCCATAAAAACTAATGGTCGTCACTGTGCGATCATTTTACCTATTTCACAAGGTTGGATTCAGGCGACTTCGGTCCTTATAAAAACTGATGTTCTAAATAAGTGTTTTCCTTCTTTAATCCACGGTTTACGTTGGTGCAATCTTAACCCGACCTGGTAGGATCGCTATTATACCATCACAGCTCTTCATCCATGTATCTAATTCAGATAGGGTGGATTACGTTCCCCGCGGATGTTTCCCAGCCACTGCGTCATGCTTACTTCCGAATTTGGAAAGGCGACTAATAGAGTCTACACCGTCATTCAATACTCGGTCGTCGTCCATTAACCAATTTCCGCATCCATAATCCAAAGACCTAATTCATATAAACACATTAGGATCAAATTTGAAGAAAAACAGTCATATAGTATACATAAACATAGGCTGGCTCCAGCAAGGGATAAGCGGTCAACAGTTTTTAATGATACCGGTAAGACATCATGATGTTCCAAAAGTATGACTTCTGTATTGCAGTATTCTTCATCCATATCATTTTCCTAGTAATGTAGTTATATAAATAATGATCTATCTCAGTTGCGTTTTGATTGTGTTTATTCATATGAACACCATGACGATCTCGATGTGTATGCGGTCGAAACGTAACGTCATAGGTCGTGCAAGCTACGCTCTTGCTTTGCTATCAGCATGCGATATGTATCGCCAAATTTGATCAACTTTGATTGGAGGCGGTAGGTGGTATAGCGATGTTTCTGCAATAATGGTTTATGAAGCTGATTAAATCGTCACATGTTACACGGGATCTAAAAAATGCTACTGGGCGGGATATTTATACGAAATGTGCAGGTCCCACGGGAATATTACTGTCCAGAAAGAGATAGTTTATTGTGTCGAAATTGTAATCAACTCTCTTGTCGTAAATATAAAGTCCACGAGAGAAGGGCCGCTTCATTTTATAGAGATATAGGTGTAAATATGATGTGCCGTTAGGCTATCTGTGGTTTCCTTCAAATCCGATGAGGGTGGATATATATATTTCAAAACTTTATCCACAGCGAGAAGATCGTCCATAAATCGATGATCCGTATTTGAAACGTCTATATATAGTCGTAGTCATAAGAGAACAGATATATGGACGTTCATAAAGTTAGACCGCGGTTCGCAGTTCGTTATTCGAGGGGACCAGTCATTCAGCGACTCATAACAGCGCCCCTAGCAGCACCCCCTGGCGTCAGATTTGAGATATGACTATGCAAAGATATAGAGGATTACATTCTCCCGTGCCATGCTAAGTTTGGAGTTCAAAATATTCAAAATAAAAAAATAATACAGATTTCCATATCTGAAGAAATAATTGCTGGTCTCCTCGAATAACGAACTGCGAACTGCGAACCGCGGTCTAACTTTACGAACGTATATATGGCAGCAAACTGGTTTGCACAAACATTCCACGAATGATATCCCTTGTATGTAGTTGAGCTAAATAATGCTTTCTGGCTTCTGATATTAACATATCGGCGATCAGTTTTCTTGAACACCGAAACTATTACTTAACTAAGACGGTCCATACGGTTCTGATGAGGGATTGTAATATAGAGAGTCTGAACTGACCCAGAGATTCGCAACCCTGTGTCAGACATAGACACTGAAACATTAAACTTGCCATTAAGGAGTTCATGGAAAGAATACACGTCCATAGGCTATGTTTGTGATTTGTCAAACTTTATCTATAATAATATAATAATAAATTCTTTATTTTTCGAGGGTTACAACAATCAGTCAGAAGACTGTTCTCCCTTGAGGCCCTCTGGATAAACACAAAAGTTATATATTATCAAACATATAACTCACTTGCACTCACACACGCACACACATATTTCTATATATTTATAACGAAAGAACTACGGACAAAAAAACAATAAAACAGGCAATTTGTGGCACAGTAAGCTAGCACGTTAGGCTCTATTTACAAAATTATGTACATGTTTCTTGAAAGAATTTACAGACTCGGATTTGCGTATATCGTGTGGAAGACTATTCCAGAGTACTGCTCCTGAATAGCTTAAGCTTCACTTGAAGTACTCAGTTCTGCATTGTGTTATGTATAGATTTTCAGTGCAGGTTGATCGTAGGGTTCGGTTTGTAACATCAGATGATTTCTGGAAGAATTTTGAAATAGAGTTTTGATCAGAATTGAAGCTCTTGTAAATAAGAAGAATTTTTTGTAGAAATATTCTTTCATATATTGTCATCCAATTTAGTTGTTTGAAAAGAGATGCTGATGGTGTGAGAGGGTTAACATTGAGTTTGATACGAGCTGCTCGTTTTTGGAGTCTATGAATTCTTTCCAGATAACATTCAGGGGCATTCCCCCATGCGCCTATGCACCATGCAAACATGTTGTGACTGATAGCCTCGGTATGGTGGGGAAGACATGAAACACTTCTTAATTAGGAAATTGGAAAAAAGGAACCAATAAACATGAACCTGAAGTCTGAACAGGAGATAATGTCCTGCAATAACCAAAGAGTGTGTGATTGGGTGGACAAACGAGAAACGGAAACGCCTGCATTTTTCGACGACTGACTGGACCCTGCCAGAGGCAAGGTTGTTGGAACTGTTCGCCACAGTGATACAAATACCCCGCTCCATTCAAAGCAAATGAACAAAGGTCTTCCACGTCTGATCACTTACACTAATATGCATGCACTGCACTGCAAACACAATGCGTGAGATTTTTTCTGCTTTGATAGAACAATATATGTGAGCAATTTTGTTGTAACATATACCAACAGCGTTAGGTACAAAGTGGTGACCCATGTCGACAGAATTAGATCTGTTCTTTGATGAATTCGACCATACGTAGAAATTATTCCAGATACCCAGTTTGAGGCCGGTTCATCCCAAAGCAAAATAACTTACTCTCATGCCCACTTCACGACGAAAGAGACGATTACAATTTCGGCAGTGTTACAGGGGATTTCATATTAATAGTTTACCGTTTATGGCTGATGTGATGTTTACAAACACTCCATGTTACTCTGGCAAGTGTGGAGCAGAACAATTTTGTTGTGTCTGAAGTTGCAAACTTGCAATTTAATTTCGACTGTCAAGCTTATCTCTGATTGGGTGATAGGTTAGTAGCATAGTCTACTGAAAAAACCTCATACTTTGCCGGGGGAGGTAACTCTTGCATCCGACATGGGGCGCTGTCCCAGGTTAAAGTATAGGAAGCGGCCATTTACGGCCTTTGTCCTCTAGGCCGCAAGGCCGCTATAGTTCCGGCGACCTTTGACCTTGTATTCTTCCACGGTGATGCGGTCTGGCGGTGATGCGGGAGAAAGCCTCCGCGGACAGAAAATAGTCCCATGGGTTGACTTCCAATGTTGATGTATACGGGGAATACCTAAATAGACGTTTTGGGGTTTAGGGGAGCCCCTAATGGTCCGATTGGGTCGAGTGAGGTATCAAAGTGAAGCATATGTGAGGGGGCATCTGATGGGCTGGATGTGGGGTTGAAATAGCGTCATTCTGCGCATGCTCGGTGGCCAAAGGGTATGGAAATAGACGTTTTGGGGTCTAGGGGAGCCACTAATGGTCCGATGGGATCATATGAGGTATCCATGCGAAGCATTCGTAAAGGGGCACCTCATGGGCTGGGTGCGAGGTTGAAATAGCGGCATTCTTCGCATGCGCAGACAGGGAATTATGGCCAAAGGGTATGGAAATAGACGTTTTGGAGCTAGGGGAGCCACTAATGGTCCGATGGGGAGGAGTGAGGTATCAAAGTGAAGCACTCGTGAAGGGGCATCCGACGGGGTGGGTGACACGTGGAAATGACGTCAAGATTATGGAAATAGACGTTTTGGGATCTAGGAGAGCCCCTAATGGGCCGATGGAGTCGTATGGACTAGTGTCTCGGCCGTTGTTACCATTCTGCGCAAGCGAAAACAGGGAATTGTGAGCAACGCCCGCCAACGCCAAGCTCAACGCTTCAACGCCCTGGTGAATTAGCCCAAAAGCTCTGATTTTCATGGAATTGTCGCTAATTCATTGGAAATGCAGTGACGCCCGTCAACGTCCGCCTTAACGCCCTAGCATAACAACTTGACGCCATGATATAGACAGATGAGAGAAGAAGAACAACAACAAGGATGAGAGAACAACAGCAAGTTTTTTTTCATATAGTTTATTTGCCCCTCCATCATAACATACCCACGCTGGGGGAGCCGCGCTGGGTATATTTACAATTTAAGAATACTCTTGTCCAATCAGAGACCGCCATTTTGTCCTGCCATATTCGTTCTTGCCCGTTAGATGTATTCTCGGCTGCACTTGTCCAATCAGAAGCCTTCCATAAGAAAGTCCCATCTTCGGCTCTGTTCGCTCTCATCCGTTTGTTCTAATCGGCGTCGGTCAGCCCTGGATATTCGTTGGGCAGCATATCCTGAAACAGTTGTTTGTGCATTCTTATCGCATTTTCCAGGGGCTCGGTGGGTGGTAACCCCATAGCCTCTTCCAAGTGACGCTTGGTCTTCATGATGGACTTGTGCGTGGGGTCGCCTTTCATTTCAAGCGGTAGTAAGGTATAGTGTTCATAGATCACCATGGCTGTTTTCCTGATGCGGTGACGCATTTCGGTGTACGCCTGTTGTAAGTTATCCTGTCCCGCGTCCTCGATCGCTTCAGCGTGAGTATTGATAGCTGCTGTCACAATACGATCCCAGAAGGTAGGTTCTGCCTCACTTTCCTGGGATGTAGGCTGACTATCTGAGGTCAAGCTCTCCATATCAGTAGATAGACTGTCAGCAATCTTGGATTCGGTATCAGTCGATACACTCTCATCGATCTCTGTATCAGCATCCGATTCAACGGACTCCTGGGCGTCTTCAATCCCATATATATTTTTCTGGTGTCCCATCATATCATAATGTCTGGTGAACGTGCCTTCACACTCGGAACAAGTATAAGCCATGTTGACGGTTGAACGTCGACTGTGCGTGTTTTGGGAACACACTCGCTTTCATAGACAGTAACACCCGCCAACGCCCACTGTTACGCCTTAACGCCCAATATGTACGCCTTGACGCTCGTCTCAACGCTTTAACACACTTTCTTAACGCTTTAACGTCGTTTAATGATGCGTTCAAACAAATGCTGCTTTTGTGCTATTGCTCTGACATACGCCGCTTTCCAGTTCATGCCCGAGGTTTTCAACATCGACGCTGTTCTTTCGATTTCCATATGCACTGGGTCCTTGTGCAACAATTTCATATGGGTCACGAGGTCGACATACTGCTGACGTAAAGCCCGTCGTAGTCTGGGTGCCAATCTGTTATGGGCTAAAATTGCGGCTTCCTCTTTCGAATACCCTTTGCGTTGAAACTTGTTTTCTGTGACCTCCAACATCTCGCCTATCTTGGCGTCCATACTTTCTTTGAACAAATCCTTCCATAGCCTCGAGTTCACATTATGTTTTTCAACCTCGGGTTGGTCCTTCACGGTTGGGTGATATTCCGGGACTGGTGGTATGAAGGAGGCCCGCTGTACGGGGGTGGGTTGCTGCTCTGCCAGGAGTGGACTCGGCGGATGGTGTAGAGGCTGCAGTGATTCCTCGCCGGGTAACAGGTGGGTCGTCAGCCGAAGATCTTCGGGGGTATGGGCTTTCAAATCTACGAACAGGTAGCCGTACGGACGACTTGTCGCCCCTTGAAACGCCTGCATGAAATGGTCGATGTTCTGAAGATAAATTCGACTACCAAACACACGGATTTGTGCTCTGTCAATGGGATTGGAGAACAACACAAAGTATTGGCAGTTCAAGGCAATATCTCTGGACGCCCTCCCTTGAGGAAAGAGATTCTGTGTCAAATAGATGATGGACAGATTCCGATGATGGGATCCTTTAGTAAACAAGTCGGCGACGTGTGAATTGTCCTTGGCCGCACTCATCAGACCATCTAGCACTGCCACGTTGGTCTGCTCGGAGTCAAAGTAATACGGTTCGTTTATGTCGTGGGGAATCCCTGGGACGAAGCTCACATTCTGTAACCTTGTAGTTTCGTAGGCGGGCTGCCATTGGCTATAACACCAAACAACACGTGTCGGAGCTGGGGTTGCCACACCTCCCTCTAAGAACTTCATCACCCAGGACGTCTTTCCACATGCCGTAGGGCCGCTCACCGTCATCGTATAGGGATGCTCTACTGCTCTTGTTGGACCTATAGCGGGACTCGGCTGTGTATCTTGGTTGTGTTTGCGTTGAATGTGCCTGAGCATACTATCGCGACGACAGAAGGTTCTCTGACAGAACGTACACGTACACGACATCAGTCGACCAATACATATGGACTGATGATTGACACATGTTTGTTCCTATATTTACAGACCACCACCACACACACCACCACCAACTCCACCAACACCACCGCCACACACCACCAACGCCACCAACAACGCCACCACCACCACCACCAACACCACCACCAACGCCACCAACGCCACCACCAACGCCACCAATGCGTCAACGCCCGGTGGTGGTGGTGGTAGCCCCCGTGTGGCAGAGCTCTTGGATCGGAGCTCTTGGAGCTCAAAGCTTGCGGAGCTGAGAGCTCGGACATGACGTCATCGCAGGCATGCGCGTGTATCTGTGCTGCACCCGCACCCTGGTGTACCCTATTCCCCACGGGCTATAGGGTACAGATACACGCGCCTGCCTACGATGACGTCATGTCCGAGCTCTGAACTCCGCAAGCTTTGATCTCCGAGAGCTCCGATCCAAGGGCTCTGCCACACGGGGGCTACCACCACCACCACCGGGCGCTGACGCGTTGGTGGCGTTGGTGGTGGCGTTGGTGGCGTTGGTGGTGGCGTTGGTGGTGGTGTTGGTGGCGTTGGTGGTGGTGTTGGTGGTGTGTGGCGGTGGTGTTGGTGGAGTTGGTGGTGGTGTGTGTGGTGGTGGTAGAGTCTGTAAATATAGGAATGAACATGTGTCCATCATCAGTCCATATGTATTGGTCGACTGATGAACATGTCGTGTACGTGTACGTTCTGTCAGAGAACCTTCTCTCGTCGCGAGAGTATGCTCAGGCACATTCAACGCAAACACAACCAAGAGACACAGCCGAGTCCCGCTATAGGTCCAACATGAGTAGTAGAGCATCCCTATACGATGACGGTGAGCGGCCCTACGGCATGTGGAAAGACGTCCTGGGTGATGAAGTTCTTAGAGGAAGGTGTGGCAACCGCAGCTCCGACACGTGTTGTTTGGTGTTATAGCCAATGGCAGCCCGCTTACGAAACTACAAGGTTACAGAATGTGAGCTTCGTCCCAGGGATTCCCCACGACATAAACGAACCGTATTACTTTGACCCCGAGCAGACCAACGTGGTAGTGCTAGATGATCTGATGAGTGCGCCAAGGACAATTCACACGTCGCCGACTTGTTTACTAAAGGATCCCATCATCGGAATCTGCCCGTCATCTATTTGACACAGAATCTCTTTCCTCAAGGGAGGGCGTCCAGAGATATTGCCTTGAACTGCCAATACTTTGTGTTGTTCTCCAATCCCATTGGCAGAGCACAAATCCGTGTGTTTGATAGTCGAATTTATCCTCAGAACATCGACCATTTCATGCAGGCGTTTCAAGGGGCGACAAGTCGTCCGTACGGCTACCTGTTCGTAGATTTGAAAGCCCATACCCCCGAAGATCGTCGGCTGACGACCCACCTGTTACCCGGTGAGGAAACACTGCAGCCTCTACACCATCCGCCAAGCCCACTCCTGGCAGAGCAGCAACCCACCCCCGTACAGCGGGCCTCCTTCATACCACCAGTCCCGGAATATCACCCAACCGTGAAGGACCAACCCGAGGTTGAAAAACATAATGTGAACTCGAGGCTATGGACGGATTTGTTCAAAGAAAGTATGGACGCCGAGGCGGGCGAGATGTTGGAGGTCAAAGAAAACAAGTTTCAACGCAAAGGGTATTCGAAAGAGGAAGCCGCAATTTTAGCCCATAACAGATTGGCACCCAGACTACGACGGGCTTTACGTCAGCAGTATGTCGACCTCGTGACCCATATGAAATTGTTGCACAAGGACCCAGTGCATATGGAAATCGAAAGAACAGCGTCGATGTTGAAAACTTCGGGCATGAACTGGAAAGCGGCGTATGTCAGAGCAATAGCACAAAAGCAGCATTTGTTTGAACGCATCTTTAAACGACGTTAAAGCGTTAAGAAAGTGTGTTAAAGTGTTGAGACGAGCGTCAAGGCGTACATATTGGGCGTTAAGGCGTAACAGTGTGCGTTGGCGGGTGTTACTGTCTATGAAAGCGAGTGTGTTCCCAAAACACGCACAGTCGACGTTCAACCGTCAACATGGCTTATACTTTTTCCGAGAGTGAACGCACGTTCACCAGACACTACGATATGATGCGACACCAGAAAAATATACATGGGATTGAAGACGCCGAGGAGTCCGTTGAATCGGATGCTGATACAGAGATCGATGAGAGTGTATCGACTGATACCGAATCCAAGATTGCTGACAGTCTATCTACTGATATGGAGAGCTTGACCTCAGATAGTCAGCCTACATCTCAGGAAAGTGAGGCAGAACCTACCTTCTGGGATCGTATTGTGACAGCAGCTATCAATACTCACGCTGAAGCGATCGAGGACGCGGGACAGGATAACTTACAACAGGCGTACACCGAAATGCGTCCCCGCATCAGGAAAACAGCCATGGCGATCTATGAACAGTATACCTTACTACCGCTTGAAATGAAAGGCGACCCCACGCACAGGTCCATCATGAAGACCAAGCGTCACTTGGAAGAGGCTATGGGGTTTACCACCCAACGAGGCCCTGGAAAATGCGAACTTATACACGTCAGGAGGCTATAGTTGTGATTGTGAATTGTCGAGCTTTATCTATACATCATGCAAACATGTTGTGACTGGTGACCTTGATGTGGTGAGTGATAAGGATCTGAAATTACTCCTGATGAAAGGACCTAAATATAGATAGCCGAGAAGAATAAATCTGAAGGCCGACCAGAAGATAGTCCTGTCTGCATTAGAACAGTACGTTATTGATTGGTCTAAGCGAGAAAAAGTTGAACCTACAGTACTCGCTGATTGGCTGGACCTCACCAAGAACAAGGTCCTTGAAACAATCCGCCATATTGACAGAAGTACTCTTCCTCAAGCAAAACAAGTACTGAGAAACCTCAATTCGCAAGACGTTCTAGCAAATCTCCAGAGTAAATTCGTCATAGTACCAGCAGACAAAGCTCCGAATAATATAATATTCATATGTAAATATTACTATTACCAGGTGCTGGTTAAAGAATTGAGCGTAGACATATCTTCGTCAAATACATCTACTTACTCCCAAACTGCATTTACTCTGGAAGATTTATTTAACAATCACAAAAAGTTTCTCAGGGAAAGAGGTATTTGTCTTCCAACCAATCATAACGACATACCAAAGATATACTGGACTCCAAAAATGCATAAATCACCATACAAAGCTAGATTCATAGCTGGTTCTAGAAGCTGCACCACCAAGCTTCTTTCAACCCTATTGACGAGGGCCCTTCAGGAGGTAAAAGCATTTTGGGAAAGGTATTGCGCCACTATTTCTAAGAACTCTGGCGTTGAATGTATGTGGAGATTGAAAAACTCAAAATGTCTTACGGAAGAGCTTGATGCTAAAGGCCACATACCGTACAGACATGTATCCACATGGGATTTCTCGACTCTCTATACTACAATCCCTCATCAGGACCTTATTGACCGTATAAGTTCATTAATAGTATCTGTGTTCAAGAAAACTGATCGTAGATATATTAATGTCGGAAGCCATAAAGCATTCTTTAGCTCGACTACATACAAGAGATATCATTCATGGGATGTTTCTTTGTTTATAGACTTGCTTGAATTTCTCATTAAAAATATCTATGTGAAATTTGGAAACACAATATATCAGCAGCATTTAGGTATTCCAATGGGTACTAATTGTGCACCCCTTTTGGCTGACTTGTATCTGTTCTCTTATGAATATGACTATATGCAGGCGCTTTCAAAAACCGATCCATTCAAAGCCCGTTCCTTCTCATTCACCAAACGCTATATAGACGATCTTCTCGCTGTGGATAATCGCTATATAAATGAAGCAGTGAAGGATATATATCCACCTTCACTGGATTTGAAGGAAACTGCAGATAGCCCTACAGGCACATCTTATTTAGATCTCTATCTCTACAAAAATGAAGCGGGCATTCTCTCTCGTCGACTTTATGACAAAAGAGATGATTACAATTTCGACATCGTTAACTATCCCTATCTGGATAGTAATATTCCAATGGGACCTGCATATGGCGTATACATATCTCGCTTAGTAGCATTTGCTAGATCCTGTGTTAAATGTGATGATTTTAATCAACGTCACAAAACATTGTTGCAGAAACTTACAAAACAGGGCTATTCCACCAAGCGCCTCTACTCAAAGTTTCTCAAATTTGGCGATACATATCGCATGCTGATAGCAAAGTACGAACGTAGCGTGCAAGATCTATGGCGCTACGTTTCGTAACTTGTGTCTAATTCCGCTTAACCTGGGGCTAGGGGCCGTATGAACACATGTACTTCAATATCCTCATGGTGCTCATATGAACAGTCACAATCAAAGCGTGACTGAGATACATCTTTTTTGGATAACGACTCTAAAACGAATATTATGGATTAAGAATACTGATCAGCGATACGGATTTGATATTTTTGGAACATCATGATGTCTTGCCGGCATCATTGAAACTGTTGACCGCTTCTCTCTTGCAGGAAACAAGCCTATGTTTATGTATACTATGATTGTCTTTTTGAATTTGGTGCTAATACTGTTATATGGAAAATGGAGTAGGTCTTCGGATTATGGACGCGGATATTCTCTAATGGACGACGGCTGGATTATGAATGACGGACTAGACGCTTGTAAGAATGCGCAAACAACTGTTTCAGGATATGCTGCCCAACGAATTAGAAAAAAACGGATGAGAGCGAGCACGGCCGAAGATGGGACTTTCTTAAGGACGGCTTCTGATTGGACAAGTGCAGCCGAGAATACATCTAACGGGCAAGAACGAATATGGCAGGACAAAATGGCGGTCTCTGATTGGACAACAGTATTCTTAAATTGTAAACATACCCTACGCGGCTCCCCCAGCGTGGGGAAAATAAACTATATGAAAAAAAAACTTGTTGTTGTTGTTCTTCTCTCACCCATGTTGTTGTTGTTCTTCTCTCATCTGTCTATATCATGGCGTCAAGTTGTTATGCTAGGGCGTTAAGGCGGACGTTGACGGGCGTCACTGCATTTCCAATGAATTAGCGACAATTCCATGAAAATCAGAGCTTTTGAGCTAATTCACCAGGGCGTTGAAGCGTTGAGCTTGGCGTTGGCGGGCGTTGCTCACAATTCCCTGTTTGCGCATGCGCAGAATGGTGACAACGGCCGAGACACTAGTCCAAGCAGATGCCCCCTCATGTGTGCTTCACATTGATACCCCATACGACTCCATCGGCCCATTAGGGGCTCTCCTAGATCCCAAAACGTCTATTTTCATACTCTTGGTCTACCGCGCATGCGCAGAATGACGTCAGTTCCACGTGTCACCCACCCCGTCGGATGCCCCTTCACGAATGCTTCACTTTGATACCTCACTCGACCCCATCGGACCATTAGTGGCTCCCCTAGCTCCAAAACGTCTATTTCCATACCCTTTGGCCACCGCGCATGCGCAGAATGGTGACAACGCCCGAGCCGCTAGTCCAGTCAGATGCCCCTTCACGAATGCTTCACTTTGATACCTCATATGACCCCATCGGACCATTAGGGGCTCCCCTAGCTCCAAAACGTCTATTTCCATACCCTTTGGCCACCGCGCATGCGCAGAATGCCGATATTTCAACCCCACACCCAGCTCATCAGATGCCCCTTCACGAATGCTTCACTTTGATACCTCACTCGACCCAATCGGTCCAGTAGGGACCCACCTAGGTCACAAAACGTCTATTTAGGTATTCCCCGTATACATTAACATTGGAAGTCAACCCATGGGACTATTTTCTGTCCGCGGAGGCTTTCTCCCGCGACCGCATCACCGCCAGACCGCATCACCGTGGAAGAATACAAGGTCAAAGGTCGCCGGAACTATAGCGGCCTTGCGGCCTAGAGGACAAAGGCCGTAAATGACCGCTTCCTATACTTTAACCTGGGACAGCGCCCCCTGTCGGATGCAAGAGTTACCTCCCCCGGCAAAATATGAGGTTTTTTCCGTAGACTATACTACTTAGGTTTTCAAACAGTCACTCAGCTGACGCCTAGTATCATTTACTCGATTTTGTGAAAAAGACCAATAGCCTTCCCTTCAAGTTGGGAACCCAGGGCTTTATATTCACAATATAATGTATTATAATTTAGGAAATTGTGTCTTGCGGAATTGTGGACGCGGAAATTATTTATGGGCAATAGATAGCTGGCGACTGAATGTCAGGTGGGTTCCTTGATCTGACCGTTGTATTACTGTTTTCAGAAACGGACGTCATTTTAGCGCCATTTTAATCTTACCTTCAAGGCATAATGGAGGTATAAACCCTGGTTCACAGCCATTTTTACATGTCCCATCTCCGTGTTCGCAGTCTTCCCCTCCAGCACAATGACCGCACACGGAAGTGCAATTTGCACCGAACCAAGGCTTCGGACATTCTGAAATTGATGATTTTATTTTTATGACATTTTATACTTAGATGCCCTGCCGTCAGGTTTTATGTGGAGTTTTGCAACGTCGGCTTACTTGCTACCACATGATCAAGTAAAACGGCTTTCGTCGGTTCTTCTCAATTCATCTTATTTATTACTTTGTCGCCAGACCTCGCGTGGAATTTCTTTTCATGTGCATCCACCAATTAGGCGGAATAACTTGGTAAACACTTGTCTTAACCCTACCTGTCCTACTTTCTGCGCAATTTCCAGAACGACAAAAAATAGAGAGTTGAAACTCCTTGACTCTATAGTTTATCATATTGGGGTCATTTTGAGCCTATTTGCATAACCTCCCGAACAGAGGCGGCCACGTAGGGTACCAGAAAAGTGATGTTTTGTCATATTTCTTCAAAGTTTATGCTTTTCCGCGAAGAAAAGTGGGCAAAAACTGTTTTATTTCACATCACATAAATATTTACTAATTTATCATGCAGTTTTTTGCGGAGAAATTGCATAAATAAAAAATTCGGAAAATCCGACCGAAAAATTGACCAAAAATGTCGTTTTTGAAAATGACGTCACTGTGACGTCATCAAAGCGGCCATTTCGTCGGCTTATTCATTTCAAATTATCGATTCTTCTAAATTGGAGAGATATTTAAGAGGTGGAAAACGTTGACAATATCTGTCGACTAAAACAAGCAGGAAATCATCTGATTGATAATTTGCCGCCAGACCTCGAGTTGAATTGTATTTTACGTGCATCTTCCTATAGCGGGACAACCAGGTAACGCTTGACCCCGGCCAATACATTAGGATGTTCTCCACCGATGAATCCAACATTCCCCACATGTATGCCTTGCCATATATAGCGCAAGGGATAGCGTCATATGTGAAACCAGGAAGTGAAGAATTTTCATATCATGGTAAAACGTATTTCGTTTTACTTTGAAACACATCGTTATTCATTTATATATGAAGCATTTCCTGGTATATTCATTGAATTTTCGGAACCTAGTGCCAGTTCAGAAAGATTATACGTTTTCTGTATCTAACGTGATAATCTAGAAGCTACCTGTGTTAAATATATATTTCTCCCTGTGCCTGAAGAGAAACGCTGTCACGGAATACCGTTGAATGAGTCATGTTGTATTGACTGTCTAGTATATGTGGGAATGATAGAAAAAATGCAAATCCTCAATACATTTAGCAGATATTCCGAGCCGATGATTGTTCCTACGAAATAGGCTCTCATTTGCAAATTGTCTGGTAATGAGTGAGTGAGTGAGTCCATCCAAATCCTTTCGTCGGCAAAATAAAGAGAACCGTTGACATTAGGACCTTGGTATTTGGCATGAACGTACATTAGAGGACTGTTACCAGCATGATCTGAGCTGACCTGCTTTTGATGAAAATTCGACCTACTTAGGTGACCTTTTACATTACGCTTGGACCCCCAAGTCATCTTCCCCACCCTACTTCGTAGGTCCTGTGACGTTAGTCACACGCCTCATGTTTCGAATACTTGCCGCTATTATGAACGGGTTTCTGATTGATGAAATTTTTCACATATGCGCGGGATACAATATACCCAAATAAGGCCCAGGCATAGTGATGGTGTTTGTGTAGTGGGACCGGGTGTGATACCAGCATTCACGGCTTGCGAGAGCGCCAGATGTGCAGCTATGGAAATTAGCAGACAAGAAAAGATATTTTTCCATTATATGATTACCTGATTGACAATATGAAGGTATGAAACCATCAACACACCCATCAGGACATCTTCCTGTTGTTCTTTCGCATTGATCTCCGTTAGTACAATGACCACAAATATCCGTACAGTACGGACCATAGTATCCGTGCGGGCAATCCCCTGGTGACAAAATCAACAAAACATGTAATGAAGCTAAGTGTCTATCCCCTGTGTTCTTTCTATATTAACCCTACCTGGCCTGGGGGAAGGGGCAAAATGGCCCTCCCTACCAAACTTTCTGACCTATCTCCGGAACGACAAAAAATGGAGAGCTGAAACTCCGTGACTTTATAGTTGATCTTATTGGGGTCATTTTGAGCCTATTTACACAACCCCCCGATCAGAGGATCATGGGAAAAATTCAAGATGGCGACCACGTGGTGTCCCAGAAAAGTGATGTTTTTGTCATATTTCTTCAAAATTGCTGCTTTTCCGCGATGAAAAGTGGGCAAAAACTATTTTATTTCACATCACATTAAAATTTACTAATCTATCAGGTAGTATTTGCGGAGAAATTGCATAAATAAAAAAAAAGGAAAATCTGACTGAAAAATGGACCAAA
This sequence comes from Hanleya hanleyi, assembly GCA_036873755.1. Classification (NCBI taxonomy): domain Eukaryota; kingdom Metazoa; phylum Mollusca; class Polyplacophora; order Lepidopleurida; family Hanleyidae; genus Hanleya; species Hanleya hanleyi. The sequence goes on from JAVTVY010020166.1 coordinate 48,739, forward strand.
AAATGCCGTTTTTGAAAATGACGTCACTGTGACGTCATCAAGGCGGCCATCTTGGATTTTTTTACATTTTCCGATCAAGCTTGACCCAAGGGTATAGTGTGGTAAGTTTCAGCCCCCTAGCTCAAGGGGTAAGAAAAATAATTAGGGGGGGGGGGGCATTTCCCAGGCCAGATAGGATTAAGCAAGCGCTGGATCAGCGCAAAGACCCCCGTCGAGGCAATAGGGTCCGTCGAGGTAATAGGGTAGGGGAATACATCATTGAATAACGTGGGACCGGATGCCAAGCTCAATTCTGCATTTGTTCGGCGTTAACTTCACTAATCTAGTTACTCGTGCAGGCAGATCAATTTGCAACTTCTGGAAAAACAAACCATTATTTGAACTGTTTTCGCGCGTTCATTTTAGATGAACTGCAAAGCTGAGAATGGTATCCTTACTCAAGGTAATTTGATAGATTCAAGAATAATTTTTAATTCAGTGTATTGAATGTTAATTGACATGTACGCTGCTGAGAGATGAAATAAATAGTCCAACACCACCCCCCCCCCCCCCCCCCCCCAACCAAGGAAATAGAATTTATCAGCAAAAGTTAGAATAATTTTTTTAAACAACCAGGCTGGTGGATATCATCAACTAAAAGAAAAAAAGTATCAGTAAAATCGGGGCATCGTCGATTGTGCTGGTCTTCGACAGTCAGTGCTTGACCTCCCAGTCATTCAACAACAGCAAAAACTTCGACAATTTGGTTGGCTTTGATAAAATTCATCAGCCGACAAATACTTTGCGATATATAGAAATGACGAGTGGTGTGCTAGAAATCGTTGTGTGGTAATGGCATAAAATGGCGGAAATAAACTTACCAGAAAAACGGCAAAAATTCGCATCGTCTATCGATCTCTACAACATGAAGAGCCGCCATGTTGAATCTCCCGCTGGAAGCGGCCAACCTTACTCCTGACTCAAATCGTGAAGCATGATGGGAGGCGGAACCCGATCACAGAAGCAAGGCCCACTGAAATGCATTGCAATCAGAGTTCTCAATTATTTCAAAAGTGTCCAGAAACTTGGCTTCAAAATTTTGTCGGGAACCATGGCAAACCCTATTGGAAATCACATGAGTCGTGGGTTCCCCATATGACAATTTTATGGCAGGAGATTTGACATTGTATTCCTAGACCTCCGTCTGATCGACGAAGGTAACAAAGGTAAATATAGATACATGTTGGAATAATGGGTTCCGCGCTGTAATCCCCAAAATCAGACAACCAAACACCTATAAAATGTTGGACACATCCTCAGTGTGTCGGCTCTTATGGACACAATGTTCGTTGCTAAGAAAATCAGGTGCCAACTTTGAAGGCTATAAATGGAGGATTGCAGAAATAATAACATATTCAAGGCTGAGGGAAGCATGTGACGTGCCACATTTGGAATTGCAATATTCCGTACAATATGCATATGTGTATAAGCCACATCGTAAGCGCAGAGAGCCAGTAACGCCAGGGTTTTTTGTCCGAGTGCCGGTGTGGCGGCTAAGAATGTCCGGTTACTAAGAGTGTCCGGGTCCAATCTCCTAACCCAGCTAGGACACTTTTCTCCACATTGGGATCAAGTGTCCATCCTTGGTTGCAATAGAAAAGGATATAAAAAGGGGCACGATTCATTGCCCGTGTATACTAAGTTTACCAATCGGTTTAGCGGTTCCAGAATTACGTAAATCCAAGATGGCCATCAGGACTTTCGACCAATCTGATTTATTCGGGACTAAAAATACTAGATCCAATCACGAAGTGAATTATCCATTTTATTGCTGCAGATGGTGTAGTAGAAAACCAGAAAATAAAATGCTAACCGTATGCGCTATAATGGATACCGAACGTCACCTTGGTGAAACGTTGTTATACCTACAGACACTGCAACGTGATAAGAGGAATTATCGTTCCAAAGCGATATGAGGAAATTCTCTTACCCATAATACAAAGATTCCTGTTACACATGTTGCCTTCACAACAGCTGAAACAATCACCAGCATTGACCGGTCGACTGACTAGCCTACACACCTGAAGATAGAGCAATAACAGAGTCACATGGAAGGGAGAATTGGATGATTCATTTATTCACGGTTTCAACTTCTCGGCAATGAATGGCATATGACATTTTTCACCGTTATATTTGGATGTATGTCTATAAATATTTCCAACATGTCTCCAGAGATAGTTGTGCCCGCTCCATCAGCATTCCGGAGTGGAGACTTTGACTAATGTCGGAATTTCTTCGGCACCGCTGGAACGGTAAAACCGAAACTTTGGTAATTAAGACCTGAGGAAAATACCTTTTATCCCAAAAATAAAACCAGTTGGTCAACGACCCCGGCGACCATCTTGCATTTGTGCAAACCAAAATTGAAATTTGAAAACAATCTTCTGATCCTGAACCGCTGAACATCCGTTCAGCGGTTCAGGATCAGAAGATTGTTTTCAAATTTCAATTTTGGTTTGCACAAATACATGATCAATGGAGTGAGGCCATTCCTTGATGTTTATGAAGGATTTTACTCCGCAAAACAGAATGGCTGCCATCATTTTTGTCGGATTTTCTGACTATCAGATTTGAATGACACGGAAGCGTATTAGTGCCAGTGTGGAAAAAAAATCCGAGATTTCTCTCCTAATTAGGAGAAAATTATCTCCTAATTAGGACTTATTATCTCCTAATTAGGAGATAAATATGGGACTGCAAATTTTCGAAGATGATACTTATCTCGACAAAACCGGTATAAATACATGTGAAAGTCGGAAAAGGCTATTTCGCAACCTCGTTCCCTCGCCTCCATTACCTTAGTACGAGAGAGCAAGGTTGAGAGAGAGCGAAGTGACAGAGGGAGGTTACGAGATTGTGAGATTTGGGGAGAACAAAGTGAGGGAGCGACAGAACTAAACTAATTTAACCTCGCAAAATCGCTATCTCGCTCTTGTAAGACTTGTGTTGTATAATGATAAAATGGAAAACAATGGTGTACAAGTTGGTAAATTTGCAAATTGTGAGTGAGTTAGATTGCGAAGAAGCGAGGCAGCGAGATTGCGAGACTGCAAGGTTGTGATGTAGCGAGTTGGCAAGACCGCCAGGCTGCGACAGAGCAGGAGAGTGAGATAGCAAGGGAGCGACCTTGCCAAAGAACGAAGCGCGGGAGCGAGGCTGCGAATGCAAATAGTCTCTCCCTCTCGCTTCACTCTCTCGCTCTATTGCATCGCTCTCCAGCTGTCTCGCAATCTCGCAGTCTCGCTCTGTCGCTTCACTCATCCGCAATTTCGCAACACCGCCCTATGGAATTGAAGGCGAGGGATCGAGTTTTCGAAACGGCCTTATCCTTCTTCCATACATATTCGCCAATTTCCGCTCCAATCGTTTTGCACACAGCTATAATAATCCTATTTAGAAGATAAATCTCGTATTTTTTTCACACTGGCACTAATACGCTTCCGTAGAATGGCGAAAATGGTTCAATACATGTAAAAAAAACATCGCGATCAAGAGTATGAGCTTTTGGAGCCGAACAATATTACCCCTTGCCGAGAAAGTGGATCTTTTCGTTCAAATTTGAAATTTAATATATGGCATTGAAATTTTATACATTTGTACTGATTAAAATGTAGGCATTACTCCATTTTAATATTATTTTGAACGGTTTGGTGACCATATTAGATTACGTCAAATTCATTAAAAAAAAAATGTCTCAAATTATGAAGCGATCACTGTGTAACTTAGCGTACGAGATCGATGGCCTTGGACCACACAGGGGTTGTCGAGAAACCTCTCCCTAAACAAATATGACTGCCATAGGCCTATATAAATCAAGTTATTTACCACATTAACGCAGAGAGAATGCAGAAAAAACTGGCAGGTATAAGTGTTCTGGTGTGTCGGTCTTGATTTGGGCATTCATGAACATTTTCCACGGTTCATTTTCCTTTAACATGAAAGATGGCACCATAGAAACGGAAATGCTTTTGACAATTAAAAATACTTTGTATAGGTTATGAGATATGGGGATTTTAAATATCACAATTTCAAACATTTCGGATGCTTTCCTAGCAACCAAGATGGCATCCATATAAAACAGAGCATCATCGCTCCGAACTTTACCAGTTCTGATCGTATTACTTTTGACGATATGCAGTGGTTGCCCTAGTACATGGCTGGAGATGGTAGTCACAAAGTTCGCCGGTGACATGTAAAAAAAAACACTTAGCATGGCATTTCCGTTAGAAACTAGCGTATGCTAGATGTCTGCGGAATATCATACTCTACAACGTAGAGGAGGGGGACGGGTGGGGGGGGGGGGTGAAATTTGCGCTTGTCGGACACAGTTGTCATTATTTTAGTTCTGAAGGTGTTGTGGGAATATGCTGTCACTATATCTGTCTGTGGGGTAATTTGAACCCTTGTCAGTACGCTGGCATCATTTTCCGCACCCATTTTATGGTTCCGTTTAATTTAACCATACCTGGCCTAGGTGGATGGGCACTTGTTGTAATTTATTAGTTAATCTTCTGCGTAAAGGATCATTGTATGGTAAATTCAAAATGGCGGGCATGCAAATTCGGCATTTTCCCATATTTCTCGCCTCATTTGAAGAATTTTATACGTCGTTATGTGCACACTTGCTACAAAAAAACACTACACCGTCTTATTTTTGGCATATATGGATTTGTCATGTCTAATCCTTAGCGCTAATCATGAATGGCAACATTCAACATGGCGACAATGTTGCGCCACCTCGGCTCTTTACTAGACCATTCTCATAACCATGACAGAGCATATATCGCTAATTTAAAAATGGAGACCATATGGGGTCATCTGAAACTTGTGTAAAAAATTGTTATTTAAATTCGTTTATTATTTATTATAAGCCCAACTCGCATATTCCTAAAACTCTATTTCATATCATATTCTACAAATTATATGTTTAGGAATTGAATACTAATCTAGCACACAACGAGACAGTTTGGGAGGATTCTCCCGCTTAACCATGTCAGGTTTGTAACAAATAATGCGAATAGAAAAGTGCTTAAAAGCCTTACATTTGCAGTGTAGCTATATCATCATGGCCCCATTTCGAGTTCTATCGAATAATTCGCAGCGCAAATCATACATGTAAATTTGAAATTGAGGTCATGTGGGGTCAACTAAAATTAGCGTTTGTTCATATCGATGAAATTTTCCTGTCAAATATTAGATGAGGGTATATATTTTTCCAAAATAGAACTCTGTCACATCTTAGAGGATCAATTGCTAGTATATTCACATATACAACCGCATAATCGCGATTAAATTATAAATGGCGGTCAAGTGGGGTCAGGTGAAGCTCACCTTTATTGCATGTCTTTTTGCTTTTTATACATATTTATAGCTCTAAGTGCATATACATGTATGTCAAGTAAGCTTTCAACAATGTTCCATTCATATCACGATGTGTGGGTCCTATCTTTTTTCACATCCACCATCCCGCGGGTGGGGTCCTATTTCATTTACACCAAGTGATGCCCTTAATTCCTTTCATGACCTGAGGTTTTGCTACAGTTGTGATTGTGAATCGTCAACTTTTATTTATTAACCATGCAAACATATTGTGACTGATAACTTTGATGTAGTTAGTGACGAAGACCTAAAAACACTCCTGATGAAGTAACCTGAATATTATGAGTCGAGAAGAATAAACCTGAAGGCCGCCCAGAAGATAGTCCTGGCTGCCCTGAAACAGTAAGTTACTGAACGGTCAAAGAGAAAAAAGTTCACTCTACAGTACTCGCCGATTGGCTGGACCGCATCAAGGACAAAGTCGTGGAAACAATCTGTCATATTGACAGTAGTACACTTCCCACAGCGAAACAATTAAGCATTGAGAAACCTCAAACTTACTCCCAAACTGCATTTACTCTGGACGATTTATTTAACAACCACAAAACATTTCTCAGTGAAAGAGGTATTTGTCTTCCAACCAGTCATAACGATTTACTAAAAGTGTACTGGACTCCAAAATGAATAAATCATCATACAAAGCTGCACCATCAAACTTCTTTCAACCCTGTTGACAGGGGCCTTCATGAGGTGAAAACATTTTGGGAAAGGTATTGCGCCACTACTTCCAAAAACTCTGGTGTTGAATGTATGTGGGTATTGAAAAATTCAAATTGTCTTGCAGAAGAACTTGATGCTAAAGGTCACATAATGTATAGACATGTATATCCACATGGGATTCCTCGACTCTTTATACTACAATCCCACATCGGGGCCTTATTGACCGTCTAAGTTCATTAGTAGTATCTGTGTTCAAGAAAACTGATCACCGATTTATTGAAGTCAGAAGCCACAAAGCATTCTTTAGCTCTACTATATACAAGGGATATCGTTCATGGGATGTTTCTTTGTTGATAGTTCCTTGAATTTCTCATTAACCCTACCAGAGTGGCCCCCTTACCAAACTTTCTGCGCTATCTCCGGAAGAGGATAAAATATCCCTTTCTAGATAGCAATATTCGAGTGGGGCCTGCGTATGGCGTATATATATCTCGCCTAGCAGCATTTGCTAGATCATGTGTTAAATGTGGCGATTTTAATCAACGTCACAATACTTTATTGCAAAAACTTATAAAACACGACTATACCACCAAGCGCCTCCACTCAAAGTTTCTCAAATTTGGCGATGCTGATTGCAAAATACGAACGTAGAGTGCAAGACTTATGGCGTTACGTTTCGTAACTTGTGTCTATTTCCACTTAGCTCGGGGCTAGAGTCCGTAAACCCATGATGTACTCCAAGATCCTCACGGTGTGCATATGAATAAGCGCAATCAAAGCATGACTGAGAAACACCGTTTTTTTTCTATTAACGACTTCACAACGAATATCATATGGATTGAGAATACTGATCAGCGATACGGTTTTGATATTATTGGAACATCATGATGTCTTGCTGGCATCATTGAAAACTGTTGACCGTTTCTCTCTTGCAGGAAATTAGCCAGTGTTTATGTAAAGTATGATTGTTGTTTGTTTGTTTTCTGTTTTTTTTTATTTATTTTTTTTTATTTGGAGCTAATGATGTTATATGGAATTGTAATATGGACGCGAAAATTATTTGTTGGACGACTGCTGAATATTGAATGACTAGACGCTTGTATTTTGCAAAATGGCAATCCAAGTCAATATCCGTAAGACCCACCGGGTGCATATTTTCACCTCAAAGGTCACTTGGCACTTGTACTTTTCTACAAAACCAGGTCAGATATGGTTAAGCAAACACGTCCAAAATCAGACTGGAAACGCGTCGATGAAAGGTAGTTTTCAGCATGTTAGCCATTCCTCGGTGCAAGCATTTTTAATGTATCACAGAAGCCTCGCATTCTCATTAAAAAGGATATGAAGACAAGCTGAACATGAGCCGATGGCAGTAATGATGCATGAATGAACACTTGCTTTTGACAAATATGTTTTCTGAGTTCGTAAATATGTGTCAATTTAAGTTGATATATACTTAGCATTTTTAGTTTTTCTATGACACATTTTTAATGTGAGATTTGAAGGTAGCGTTTCTTAATTTAAATGATGAATCATTTTATGCTGCATAATTCCTCATCTCCGGACATAAACATTTAGCGGTGACCATTTAGAATTAATGTATCGAAGTGCAAAATTATACACACTTTATTTTTTACATATATTACTTGGCTAACCAAGAATATCGCAAATATAAAAATTAATTTTGTACGATGAAAATAGAACATGTCATTGCTTTAATACTACCAAGCCTGGGAAGGGCACTGGGGTGGGGGAGGCTTCTGCCCTTTCTCCAGATCGACACACCGCGACTTCATAATCCTCCGAGCTGAAAATCATGGGTAAATTCAAAATGGCTGTTTTTAGGGCGTGACTGAATAGTTTTGTGTTTTCACCCTTTTCCTTCAAAATTACTGCAATTACGCAAAAAAGTACCCATTATTTCATATTTTTTTGCAATTTTTCAGAGAGAAATTACATGTATAAATTATGGAAAATTCGAAATAAAATATCGACCAAAAGTTGATTTTTTAGAAAAGACCAGCACTGTGACATCATCAGAACGACTATCTTGGACTGTTTGATAATGTCTGGTAGGCCGTGATACCAAAAGACATAATTTTCAAAATATAATCAAATATGGTGTAGTTAAATATACGTATTCTAAAGTTTGTTATATTTTCTTAAAAGCCCGTTTCTTCTAGTTTGGAACATTGAATGAAAAATGACCAATTTCTCTAGCAGTGGACAAAACTGACAGCTATGTCCGAAAAAAAACGCAAATCTGAGCTAGGCATCCACCACTACGTTGCACAGTAAGGCACTGCACATAGAACTGGCATGATTGCCCACTTCTAACCAACAATGACATCGGGGGTTGTTTAAAGCACTTTTAGCTGTTGGCCGACAAACTAACACTTGCCAATTGCTTGGAACTCGGTTTTGTCGTTTGCGGCTATATTGTTATTTTCCTAATTAGATTCCTGGATCGAATCCTCAGCCCGGATCGACGTAAGAATGCCAGAGAAAAGCTCGTTTGATCCTGCTGATCTCTTTTCTTTGTATGACCCGCTTCCCATATACTTCAGCTCATGGCAATCCATGTCCTAATACTCTCCAAGTTCCTTGTCAATGTGACCACCCTTTGATAATAGCTGTGTAATGTGTATTATTCCAATCGTTTATGCTGTCCTACCATTATTATCAGCTGTGCCCCCACCCAACCACACCACACCTGATCCATTACATTGGGTTTAACTTCTTACCTGTTCAGATATACATCCAAGGCGATAGGCTTCTATTCCTTCGGAGACATTGTATTTCTCCGTATAGCACTCCTGTTAAGGGGAGATAAGCGAACAATTAGTCGACATTGATATGATGATTCCGATTATGTAAAAAAAAAAAAATGATTTCGATTATGTAAACGGATAGATTACAGGAATGGAAGTGGGATACGGTGTCATACCTGATCTTTTAAACAACGTTTAGTTTCCAAACATGAATCTGGACTGAAAGCGGCTGTACACTCATGGCAGTTGGGCCCTTTTGCTGCAAAAAAAAAAAATACATTGCAAATAGTTGATCAAGCTAATGTTGAGCATGATGTGTTTTCACGTTCAGAATTTACACGACTGGGTCGAAACTACCACTCATATTTAAGTAACAGAAACACATGGAGTTGGAGATAACCACAGAAAGCTGTAAACTGTTTTATTATAGGTTTCTGCTACGCAACTCGTATAAATATAAGCGCTTTCAGTATTCAGAAGTTGTTATCAATCGAATTTTCTCGTCAGTTATCAAAGACTTTTAACCATCGACCGTTACCAGTAGAAAAACCCCAAGATAGAACTCCTTAGTCATGAAAGGCACGAAACGACGTCATTACCCACGTGACGTCGGGTCAAGGTTAGGGAGCGTGTCAAAAGTTTTGACGCGAACGCGTTCATTTTTGAACAGGGGGTCGTTCATTTCCGCATGCGTCAGGCCGTTCATTTTACACAGCAGCGTCAGAAAATGAACAGTGTAACGTTCATTATTGAACGTTCATTTTTGAACGTTCATTTTTTTAATGCACTCTGACGTTCATTTTCGCACGTTCGTTTTCGCATGTTCATTTTCTCCCGTGCGCAAACGGCTGGCGTTTGACTCGAGCAGAAATGAACAACATACAGAGAGCTGCCATCCCGATATCAAAAAACGCGCCGGATCAAATCTACTTTCTCATCGCGCGTCATTCCCGTGTTTTAGATTTTATTGTCTTTTGCTCCATGTCTTTTGCTTCGTGTGTGTATATATTCAATGCATTCCGTAATCATTACATTGGTCAATACATTGGTCTATGACAAATATCCATCTTCTTTAAAGAAATATGTTGATTTGTTGGTGTTCGAACTGCGTCATTTTGTTTTATTTACAAATGAAGGGGCCCTCACAGGTTGCATAATGACGGGCGCCACATGCGTGATGAAGTCTCCACGTGAATCAATCGGTCCATATATCTTTTTTAAAGAAATAGCTTGATGTGTTGGCAATCAGAACTGTTTATTCAAGGTTTATTTTTTTTTATCATGGAATTAAAACTTTGAACTCCATGGTTTTATTGACAAATAGGAGACCTCACATGGCGGCCTACCTTGAGATATGACGGGAGCCGCATGGCGTCTCTGCGTGATTCAGTCGGGCCATGTCTTTTTATAATGATCATACATGTAGTTTGTAGGCCTGTATACTTTACCTGATTTACTCATTTCTTATTGAAGAAAATATTACTGAAGACAAAAAATTCCCAATGTCATAAGAATAAATCGTTATATAAGTGAATAACTTTCGTATATTTATATGTCTATATTATACTTTTGTCACTATGTATTTCCTTTGCGATTACCGGGAGGCGCACAAATAAGTTCGGCTTATTGCGCTCCTGTCGTCAAATAAACTATTTAAACCAAGTGAATGGCGATATTGTGGTTACTCCGGAAATAGGGAGCTGATCAATTTCTCTTTTCTCCCCCAGTGCGGATGCAATTGACATATTTCCAAGCAAAAAGGAAACACGTTTTTTTTCTTTTCTTGTTCTTGATTACTATTGCGATTTGTTTTCTCCATTATATATCTCTGACAAAGTTCATCCATGTGTGGAGAAAGATGGAAAACTGGGCTCCAAGATTCTGACAATGTTAGTATGGAGATGTATAAATTCCAATTAAACAAGTGTGAACTATAATAAAGGTGATGGTACGATAAGGCGGGATTTTGGCCAATACGTGGTCCGGTTGAATTCGAAAAAATAAAATTTCCTAAAAACACTTAGGTCTTAGTGTAACGGCAAGAGAAAATATAAGTACACAATATGTGAAAGTTTTAGTGCGATTGCGTTATGATTATAGTTATCACATGAAACGGAAATCCACAGCTTATGCTATTTCGTGAAAAAGGGTCTAAATCGAGTCCTTCAGACACGCGTTTAGACGCGAACGTGGACTAGAACGCCATTTAACCCGGTGTTGTGTGGTAACATTATATTCCCACTGCTGGGAGATCTTTTTGGTCCAACTGAAAAGTTATGATTCATAACGTTTGAAGTTTTCGTAAGTAGATTAAAGTGACAAAATCGCCTGTTACAGTTGTTCGTATGTCGTGTTGTAGTGGATACGCACGTTTGATCACAAGCGTCGCGAAATTTTGTTTTACCGGGTTCGAATCCCAAGAGGTCAACATGTGTGACGTCGACAATTTATTTCAATCTTTCTCAAAATTGCATTCAGTATCTGAAATAAGATTTAAGGCTATCAGTATGAACCAATTAAAAGTAAAATAAATATTGTTTACTGATGACACTATACCGTGTGGACATTACGGGCCAATCAAACGTTGAAATCGACCGTTCAGTCGCTACCTGTAACAACGGCAATATATTCGCCTAAATTGTGTATTTATTCTCCAATATGTGCATGTGAAATCGACTGCAACGTGGTGAAATAATAACGTCTTGGTACCGAAAATATGCGAAGTTATCATGGTTCACCGTAACATTCACTCCGTTGATTGACAGCTGCCGCCGACGACAGATTGTACATTGCATTGTGATTGACATATGGAGAGAAGAAATGTACATTCCTATATGCGTCGGCTGGCTGTGGGCAAACCCCCGCCTAACAATACAATCTCCTTTATAATTTCAGTTCAGGAAATGAGCTGCGGCAAATATACTTTATATTTATAAAACCAAGACAGGTGTTAAAAATTCGATGAATGCATATTAATAATTTCAAAACATGACTAATTTCCTTCCCGCAGCTAAAGACATCTCAATTCTGGTGCATGATTGGTGGGGGGCTATGCATTCAACAACTATTTATCTAGTCCTGTTGTGAGAAGCATGGCTTTCGAACCTCGCATTTCATGATCGTGGTCCTTGGGAGAAGAAAAGAACATTATTGGAATAGTGATCATCCACAGGGATGAACATAATGCTCTAATCAAAACAAAAGGCGTCATAGGACGCGCGATATGCTGTTGTATTTATTGCATCTATTGAACATACTTTAGTCAGCACGGGAACGGCAAATCACCTTTTGATCCTGTTAATTATTTTTGGTAAGGTGAACGAGAACCGTTGAATAATAGCTGGAAAATACTTATACCAGGTTTACAACTATCTTCTAGGCTTGTCGATACGCTGTCACATACAAATAATGCTCCGTATAATATTCTGTATTGTGCAATAAATTCCTGTTCTCAGTGTGATTCACATGACACCAAACTGTAAAATTGGATTCATGAAAAAAATCACTTTCATTCTGAAATACTTCAGATGAGAGATAATCGGTACTCGATCATTGGATATGTAACTTATAACACAATCACGAGGACAAAACGTTAGAACTCTTGGGGGTAATTTTCTCTTCAAGTAATTTTGAATTTAATAGCGAAAAATGTATTTCAGATTTCATATCGATCATGTGATATGGTGAAATATAAGTGAATCGTTTATTGAGCTTTATTGATCTATCAAAATACGATAATAAAATCAACGCTATATTGATATGTGCATCTGTTCAAGGGGCTTTCCGTGATGGATCATTTTTAACACCAAATAATAAATATAACGAACAGCATTTAGAACACCGCAAGATGTGTAATAAATTAAATTGAAACAATATTATGTCGAGTTTCAAATGTTGACAGTGTCAGTTACGGCCTACCAGGAAAATCCCGGGTGGTAATTTGGTGTGCATAAAAAGCCATCTGGACCTGGAGACTGTCACTATTTTTCCATACGAAAAAAATTAGTAGCGGTGAAGAAATCTGATGCAATGAAGCACACACCTTACAATTCTATATACCCGGGAACAGCAACGACTTTGAGCTCGCCCCCTTTCTGGGCCTCATGTGCAGACGATCCTCGCGCGTCACACACTGTCAATACAGAGCAGGTCGGACAGTACAAATAGGGAACAGCTAGGGATTTAGCATATACGGTTAATATTCGGGACAACATTCGCCGACTTTACGTAATATAATAATGTGTGGTTTGATATCACAACAAAGTCCTTATTTGTCTATCAAATTAAATCAAATTACGAACGTTTTAAGGAGCTTAATTCATCAACTTGTTCACCCGATTATTGTATCATTCTTTACGATATTTGGTCACATCGGACTTTCAATGAGGCCAAATCAGTATGGTGATATTTCTCTGTCGAAGTTTAATATTATATAGTTCATCTCGTTTTCTTCCCAAAAAATAATACACGCGCGTTTATTATTAGTTCCTCTATGTCGCTCGTTCTATAATTCCCGGTAAATAATTCTCCAGAATATGCACGAAAGATCCACTTTTATTTTTTTAAATACCTGCGAAAGCTAGTGCAAGTCTCAAAGGTGCTGCCTTTTCGAGTGATCTGTTTTTGTTTGTTTTTTTTCGTTCTAGTATAAGTCGACACGATAGCCGTAATGTGAGCTCTTCAGCGAATTCTGACCGCTATCATACACACTAATTTGAACGTTCAAAAAAGAACGTTCTTTTCTGACGTTCATTTTTTCTGACGGGGTGGTGTTCATTTTCTGACTGTCGAACGTTCGTTTGCTCGAAGAAAAAGAACGAGCACCTGTTCATTTTCTGACGCATTCTTTTAGTTTGAACGTCAAAACTTTTGACACGCTCCCTTAGGCACCGGGTAATGCTTTAAATAGTGGATTTCAAAATAGTAAAAATCGAAAACAACTTTGAAGATGACATTGTCTCGGAGTTAAATAGGCATTTGCAAACAGAAATAATCGCACATAAAATCGCGTGCAAATAAAATAATACATTCGGTGAAAGCACGTTTACCAGACACTGCGATATGATGCGACATCAGAAGAATATACATTGGATTGAAGACACTGAGGAGCCCACTGAGGCAGATGCTGATACCGAAACAGAGAGTGCCGAGAGTCTACTGATATGGAGAGCTTGTCCTCAGACAGTCAGCCTACATTCCAGGGAAGCCTGAGTGAGGAAGAACCTATCTTCTGGGATCGCATTGTGCATAAAGCTATTAATACTCATGCTGAGGCAATCGAAGACGCCGGATAGGACGGGCGTACATCAACATGCCCACTTGTATCAGGAAAACAGCAATGGCGATCTATGATCAGTATAGTCTGCTACCGTTTGAAATGAAGGACGGCCCCACGCACAGGTCCATCGTGAAAACCAAGCGTCACTTGAAAGAGGTCACCCACCTACCGAGGCCCTAGAAAATGTGATCAAAATGCCCAAACAGCTGTCCCAGGGCAGGTTGCCGTTACAGTATCCTGGCGTGCCCGACGACGATTAGAACAAACGCGTCAGAGCGAACATGGCCGAGGTTTGAACCTTCTGAAATGGTGGCTTCTGATTGGACAAGAGCAGCCGAGAATACATCTAACGGGCAAGAACGAATATGACAGATGCAGCTCCAAATGGCGGATTCTGATTGAAGAAGATCATACTTGTATACTTGTAAACATATCCAACGCGGCTCTCCCACCTTGGGTATGATGTAGCAATGGGGAGAATAAATTATATGAAAACTATATGAACCAGTTGGTCTTTCTTTCATCTGTCCGCATCATGGCGTAAAGCCGTTATGCTAGGGTGTTAAGGTGTTAAGATAATCATTAAGCCATTGCGTGGGATTCCCCTTCTCTCGCTGCAAGTATTGCTATGCATATAACCTTGAAGTGCCTGTGGCCTAGTCAGCACCTCCGAACTTCCCTTTCTCTACTACTCCTTCTTGCGTATGCGCACGAGTATCACACCAGTCTGGCTGTATCCGATAAGAGCTTCAGTTCGATACCACGCTTGTTTGGATACAGCCTGAGGCGGCGGCGGCGGCGGCGGCGGCGGCTCCTCCTCCTCCTCCTCCTCCTCCTCCTCCTCGAACATGGCCACCTCTCCCCAAACGCGCTCCTTTGCCGAATCTTCCCTTTCTCTACTACTCCACGAGTGCACAGGCGCATATCATTCCCGGTCTGACTGCTCCACGAGTGCCACGAGTACCTCACACGAATCATTCGGAACAATATTGGACCATCTCGACACCCAAGCGTCCATTCCAATGCCCTTTTTCCACTTCGCATGCGGAGATGGACGGTATTTTCATCACACACCATCCAGTCGAATGCTCCCACAAGAGAGCTTCGACATGACATCTCATACGATCCATTCAGACCAATATTGGATCATCACGACCCCAAAACTTCGATTCTAATGCCATTTTCCCACAATTCCCTGCCTGCACATGCAAGTCATGGCCCTACATGTACTTCCGCTCCACACGCATCCAGTCGGATGTTCCCCATGTGTGAACGAACTGATACCTCACACGACCCATTCGGACCAATATTGGTCCCTCTCTACCCCAAAACGTCTATTCCAATGCCCTTTCCCCACAATTCCCTGTTTGTGCATGCACGCCAGTCTTACGTTCACTCCTCACCCATCCAGTCGGATGCTCCTCCCAGGAGAGCTCACTATGACACCTCCTACGACCCATTCGGACCAACAGTGGTGTACCACGAATCCAAAACGTCCACCCCCGATCTGCATATGCACTAATCATGCGCAGTGAGAACTTTTCTGCGAAACTCACCCAATGGTCATGAGACCACTACCATCGTCTTCCTACATGGCGAGACAGAGATAACAAGGTGCCATACCCCACAATAAAATCCACAAGAATAAAATGACCACCACAATACTCCTACCCCAAACATGCATTCTCCCGGAGATTAATATTGAAGTAACTGAATGCCTAATAATCAAGGGGCGTGACCCTTTCAACATTGAAGTAACAAATTCGTGCCTATTCAGCAATGTTCGAATCAGAGGAGATAACCAGGAATTCGGCCAAGAGAGTTTTCGCCCAGTCAGAGTTGTCTTCCTTCCATTCAGATGACAGCACGATCGATGTCAAGACGGGAATCCCCAAAACAAGAGCCACCATTTTATTCGTTTTGAAAAAGCAGAGAGATACTGGACACGAAACGCTTGAATATGGGGTCGCACTGATGATAGACTCGCACTAATAACATCGTTCAGCACCTATAGGTTACGTGTATTGAATATTTCACCCACTTGTATGGGTATTTACAGAGAGTGGAGGGGAAATACACAATGAATATTTTTACGTGTACATGACAGCATCAATAGAATAAAAAATCATTAAATGAAAACATTCATACTTACCAAGAAGAAAACCGTTTGCGACCTGGATCGCCAAGGCTGCAAGGAAACGTTTGGACAAATTTATATTGAATATACAATTTATATGATACCCTAGTTAAATATATCCGCATTGATACTTCCGCCGCCAGTCTGGCCACGAAGGTCTAAATTCAGAGGTTTACGTACACAACCTGACAACAAAAAATCACCATTTAATTTGCCGATTGTACACACCTACTAGCAGGTGGTACAAATGCCCTTAGAAATACAGCTTAGGAAACGCATTGATCATTCAAAAAGGCTTTCACTGCATAAATCCTTATAAATGCCGTCATTTGTCACGTCCAACGCAAAGCAAATGAACAAATTAATTTCCTAATTATTTTGTCAACCCCTCACCCGTGCAGACAAAATACATCCTGACACATTCTTCTGTCATCTTCGCGTTATTTCAAACGATATCCAACGATATGCGGTATGAAACTAAACTGTTATACTTATGCCAGTAAGATAATTTGTCCTGACTTCATGTATTATCAAACCGGTCAGGTAATAATCTAGGACGCCATCTGTTACTTTCAAAAACGATCCTGCCTGAGTACAGATATATGTTTATGTATATGATTATGACGGATGCCAGCCTAGCACCCTTGAGCAATTTATTCCCGGTCCTAAGCTCCACTATAAGTAATATTTGGAAATGGGGTCAAACTTGGAATTCAGTTTAAAATTGTCAAGTGAATTTGCAAATTGAAACCAATGACATTAGTTAAAACTAATCATGTAACGTCATCTCAATGACATTTAACCCTATTTGGCCTGGGTGATTTGGGGTGTACCGCCTAAATCTTTTCGCTATCCCTGAGGCTAAGGGGCTGATACTTACCACACTATATCGTTGGGTCATGTTCTACTAGAAAATGTAAAAAAATCCAAGATGGCCGCCACGTCCCTGTGACGTCATTTTAAAAAAAATGACATTTTTGGCCGATTTTTTAATTTAAGGGTTTTCTTCGCTAAAACTGCTTGATAAATTAGTAAATAATGATCTGATAAGAAATAAATTATATTTTATTCAGTTTGTGACGCAGAAAGACACACGTTTTTGAGAAATCTGACGAAAACGTTACTTTTCTGGTACCCCACATGGGCGCCATTTTGAATTTACCCATAATCCTCTACTCGGGGAGTCATGTAAATATGCTCAGAATGACCCTAATATGATATGCTACAAAGTCACGAAGTATCAGCTCTCAATTGTTTGTCGTCTCAGAGATAGGAGCAAAAACACAACCGGGGGGGAGGAAGGTTTGGAAGTGCCCCCCATCTTCCAGGCCAGGTAGGGTTAACATTGATATATAATTTAACTGTATATGACTGCTACACTGTTACCTGCTTTTCAAAGTCCAGGTAGGGTTAAAGTCACTTCTAGTAATACAACCTCATCTGGGGGAATACAAAGACGGATTTAAGTTTTAATTGCAATCGAATTAAAACCTTGATTGTCAACACTTCATTATTTTTGCATTATTTCTTGAAATTCTAGTTAGTAGCTGTTTTATGTTATCATGCAAGTATTTGAACATTTCTATGAATTCATAAATTTCTGATCAGTTCAAACGACTTTCCAATTTGGATGATATTTTACAACTCTGCACACCAAATGAAGGTGGGGGGGTAACTCTGCTCGTTGAGACTATTTAACATTAGGTGGAGCTACACAGGCACAACAAAGATGGCGGCCAGATGGTTGCAGTTGTTTTAGGTACACGAGTTAAAAACAATAAAAGTCAGATTTCCGATTATCTATGGCTGATGCAACTAATTCAGATTGATAGTAAGTACCTGTTGCAACTTTTAGGCTAAAATAACATTCTAAAGCGATCATTTACGCCGACACGAAGTGTGAAAATTCTTGCTCAGTTGAAAACTGAACCATTGATAATTGATTTTTTTTTTGCATTCTGCACATTCTCTTCGTAATAGTTCCTCATTTGTTAAGGGGGGGGAGGGGGGGATCTGACATTTTGTCGTTTTTTTTGTTGTCAGGTTGAAATTTTAAAAAAATCACTAAATTATCAAGCACGCATTATTTCATCCCAGAAAGATAGGAAACACCATTAAACACAAGAAAATGTGACCATTTCTTTGAACTAACTCGAAAAATGACTTTGTGGGCCAAAATTGACCAAAAATGTAGTGGATTCCTCGAAGTAAACTTTGGAAATTGAAGAAATGTAGTGCCTGTTTAAGCCACGAATAAAGTTGAATCATCTCTTCGTTGACGGTAAACAAGAATGACCTACTGAAAGTTGTTGGAATATAGAATGCTACACGTGGTCAAACAAACGGAATTGTTCAGAAAATGGAGTTTCAAATTTCTTCCTGCTCAGGTGAACTTTTTGCTGCCTCGACGCATTAACCCTTTACACAAAATTGAACACCTGTCAATCAAAGTCAATCTGAATGAGACAGTCATTCAACGTGTTGTTGTTGGCACATGGTCCAGCATTTCATTTAGCTACGTACGTCTGTGCTCACCCATTTTTCCTACCAAACTTTCTGCGCTATCTCCGGAACGATAAAAATTGAGAGCTGACACTCCGTGACTTTATAGTTTATCATATTGGAGTCATTTTGAGCCTATTTGCATAACCCCCGAAGTAAAGGATCATGGGTAAATTCAAGATGGCGACCGAGTGGGGTACCAGAAAAGTGTTTTCGTTATTTTCTTCAAAATTGCTGCTTTTCCTCCAAGAAAAGTGGTCAAAACTATTTTATTTCACATCACATTAATATTTAATAATATAGCATGCAGTTTTTGCGGAGAAATTGTATAAATAAAAAATAAATATAAAAAATATGACCGAAAAATCGACCAAAAAAATCTTGGTTTTTTTTTGATCATTTTCTGATAGAGGTTGACCCAAGGGTATAGTATGGTAAGTTTCAAGCCCCTAGCTCAAGAGGGAAGAAAAATAATTAGGGGAGAGGACCACCTACGCTCATACTATTCAGTTTGTATCGCTGACGTCCCTACTCTCCCGGGGAACTAGGAGAGTAGGGACGTCAGTGATACAAGCTGTTTATCAGCGTAAGGACCCCCAGGCCTGGACAGGTCCCCAAAAGCCCAGGTCAGATAGGGTTCAATATGATAACACAGGGACATTAAAATGAGATAACATCGTGACATGGCAATACAATAACACGGTTTGTGATGTATTGGACTGAAAAGATATCACCCCTCTATGCATGGAACTTTGGGGATGACCCCAATATCGTATGTGTGAATATGCACGAGAGGCATGCTCGAGAATGAGGCTTGCATTGCCAGTACTGAGATAAAAGCTCAGTGAATGGTGCAGTCCAAGTTTGGTGTTTTTTTCGTCCACACCGTTGAGCGGAATGATGAGTTTATCGCCGCTCTTCGATAAATTTAAATGTATTTAATCGGACACACAGTTACTCGGCACCTCATATTTCGACAACCCACTCCTAAACATGGCAGTGTGACTAACGTCACAGGACCTACGAAGTACAGTAGGCATTAGGACTCGAACGCGAACTGAACTCTTGGAAATCCCCACCCCCAGTTGAAATCCTGCTTATATTAAGATGGGCACCGCCCAAGTCAGAATCGCCAGTGATTTTCATTAAAAATCACCAGAAATTTTCATCAAAAGTAGGTCAGCTCAGAACTTGTTGGTAACAGTCTCCTAATGCGCCTTCATTCCAAAATAAATAACGATCGCCGATTTAATTTTACATTTTTTTAATTAAAGGAAACAGATTGAATAATATAGGTTCAGCAGATTTCAAGCTTTACGTGTGAAAATACATTTACATCTCTTTAATGGTTTTCAGTGCCATTGTACAGGATCAAAACAACTTTTTGAATCACATTATTTTCCCAACAATACAACAAATTTTTATATATAGTACTATAGTAGAAAGGTAGCATTTATGTAGTTTATGGTAATTCAACTCAAGACCAACACCTTCTATGCACAAGATAATAATGATTCTATGTCATTCTCCTGAGCATAACCGGTACAAAGACGAATAAATAGCGTCTCTACATCACGTTGTTATCTAGATATATGAGACAACACATTTTGGGCATGGGCAATCTGATGAATGTACTATTCCGGTTTTCTTGTTTCACATTATATTCTATGGCGGTTGATGGGTGATTTTCTTCATTGATAAACGTTAAACCACCTCAGCTTCGTTGTGCGAATCGAAATTGCTGTGACATACCAACACACTCCGTGGCAGTGATTCTGTATCCCCTAATCAAGGAATCAAAATGGATCAAGATTTGAAATGACAAGAGAAATTTAGACATATTTTGTTTCCACATGTAATTTTTTGTTCAAATTATATCCAAGTGTGATATATAGTCAATATTCAAGAGGTACAAAAAAACCCCAAAGTATGTCCTCATATTTTCACATCCATGCCAAGAAATACTGCATTGAAAAGGGTCCCTTTAGCCTAACCTGTTTTATCGCTCTAATCAGCAAATGGCGGGGTCATATTTCTGCTGTCAAAATTGTAGTTCCCTCCAAAGTCTTAACCCTTGAATCCAAGTCGCACACTCTCTGTTTAATAGGACCATGTGGCATACAGTGGAAAGGATCATGACAGGGTATTTTTAGCAGCAGTGGGTAATTTGACCTGAATGTGGTCAATGATGAAGTGTTTGGATGTGAAATAGGATACGCGTTAAAGGCTACAGTATACATTTATCTATAACAATATACTGAAGTGTTAATTATAAATCTAATTTTAATCAGAATTATTTCAGATCAGAACTTGCTGGTAACAATGCCCAAATGCACGTTTATGCCAAAAATCAAGGTTCTAATGTCAACGGTTCTCCTTATTTTGCCGACGAAAGGATTTGGATGGACTGACTGACTGCCTGACTGACTGACTCATTACCGGACAATTTGCGATCTGTAGCCTACTTCGTAGGAATATGAGGTAGCAGTATACAAAGCCCGAAGATTATGTATACAGTCTCCATATTTCGACACTTCTAACACTTCATGATGCTTATGGAAAGATTACTCTGGCTGGTGGCATATTCAAAAATAGGGATGAAACGGGCTGCACAGTGTAGTTAATTCGACGAATAATGGGTTATCATACTGCTCCCTGGGTCTATTTTGATGTTTTAGGAGCATTTATCGGGGGGCTTCAAAACATGACACCTCAAACCAAAATTATATTTCCACACAATAAATTAAGAAGTTCGATTATTTTAAAGAACTAAGTTTTGTTTTGGTTTGAGGTGTCATATTTTTGTTACAAGAGAAAATTCTTCTCATAAAAGCTTCAAAAATACCGAAATAGGCCAGGAGGGACATTTTAATCAAGCATAAATTCACTTTCATGCAGGTGACCATCATGATTCTTTTCAGGCTTATGATTCAGTATGTATACTTCAACAAACATTTGATTTTGCAATTTTTGAATTGAAAACAAAAATCAGATCTTTACAGTCACAAACAAAGGAGTTTTTCTCAACAACCGTCACATATCCTTTACTGGGAAAG
This sequence comes from Hanleya hanleyi, assembly GCA_036873755.1. NCBI lineage: Eukaryota > Metazoa > Mollusca > Polyplacophora > Lepidopleurida > Hanleyidae > Hanleya > Hanleya hanleyi. The sequence goes on from JAVTVY010020166.1 coordinate 70,561, forward strand.
TTTTTCAAAAGTCCAGTTCCCAACCTTTCTAATGTTTAGTTGATGAACACGGCATTGATGGCATTGGCGCGTGCTCTCTCTGATAGTTGCATCTGAGAAAGTCCAGTTATGATAAGACAATCACATTTTAAAACTTTAGTACAATATCGGGTCAAACGTCCGCGGCATTTTAACAATGTTTTGGCGGGTATTATGGAAAGTTTCACAGATTAGATAAACATAGCGTGACCTATATGTTATTACGTAAAGTATATAGTTACAGTTTCCTTATTTACAATCCAATTTCTGTTTATATGATTGGATGCAATCCGAGACAATCTCATCACACAAAAAGCTGAATAAAAATATACCCAAGTACGATATTTTTTCGCTTGTGTTCTAACGAACTTCTGACCCACTTGATTGATTTTCACGCACTCACTGGCATATGTAGTCTCTAGGGGCCGTTCCCATTTAACGTTCGTGTTTCCATGGTTTAAACCATTTCGTTTGAACCATGCCACGAACGATGGGTGTATCGTTGGTTCGTTTTCTAAAAAAAAAACCATTGAAGAAACGAACGAAGAAAAAACCATTGCGTTTCTAAGGCTGTAACTTGCTGGAGAAAAAAACGATCGAAAGTGGTGCCGCCTGAGTGACGTCACACTAAGACACGCCCACACACTGCTTGAATGATGGTAGCTCATACGTGTAGGCTGTTAAACCGTCGATAACAGGCCTACCGGTATATACCCGGCACCGTATTAAACTGACCACAGTGTGTGTGCATTCGGACGAGGATTTATAAATATAATCTATCATGGACTATTCAGTGTTGTAACCCAAACACTGGGACTGCTGATTTAATGACGAGAAGCCGTACACATGATCATTCTGTTCAGAATATTTCAACCTAAACTGGTTTATATAGTTTGTCTTATTTTCTCAAATACCTGTATGCTGTCGGCATCAAACAAATAAGATATATAATGTTTTTTTTATAATATAATGTTAATATTATTAACCCATGTGTGGCCAGAATGCTTTCTTATGGGACCACTTTGGTTACAGTTGGGAAATGCGTGTTTGTCAGTTGTTTTGTGTTTCTCTTAGTGTACTTTCTGATTGTTTTAATATTGAACTTTTCTTTCTATCCAAAACAGGCAATTGAAGAAAAATGGGTACTGTGGATATTTGTGAAAATAAAAAAGGTAGCATGAAATGGTGATAACAGTGATAAGACTGTTACATTAAGAGTGACAACGGATTAATATTTGTATAGAATTGGAAAGAATTAAAAAAATCATTATGATTAAACGAATCCGCAAACAGCGACATTTCGGAACGCGACATTCGGCACAAAGTGAAGAGTACGACATTTCGACACACGACATTCCGGCACTTTTTTTAACGAGCCAAATCATATTCAAAATTAGGATTTTCTTATCTTTTGTTAACATATGTTAACATACAAACAGACTATTTTAAGGGTTACCAAGTTGTACATTTTTTGGCTGCGAATATCTGCGACATTTCTGCAATGTTTTTCACATAAGCAGTTGGTTTTAGAAATGTTGTGAATTTCTCATAGAGCAAAAAGCATTATATAAATATTCTATCACGAGTAAAAACCTCATCAATCAATCGACATCAACCTTAATATGTGAAAAAAGTTGCCGAAATGCCGCGGATAATCGTGAGCAACTATGATAACCTACAACTTGGTAACCATTAAAACGGTATGTTTATATATGTTGAACATATGTTAAAAAAAGAATGTGAAAATCTTCACTTTTAGCGCAATTGGTCTGACAAAAAGGGTGCCGAAATGTTGTACCCTTCACTTTGTGGGAAAATGTCGCGTGTCGAAATGTCACTTGCCGAAATGTCGCGTACCGAAATGTTCTGACGCTGATTAAACACGGATACTGTAACCGTCTTACTATCTGACCACTGAAATTAAATATTACATAATCCCGATATTGAGTATCGGCCTGACATATAGTTTCAAGATCAAAACAAACACCCGGTCCCCACCAACGGCACCGCACAACTCAGCCTAGACAAGATTCACCAAAATTTCTTGTATTGTTGAATGATTGATATTATTTGTATTTAAATTCATTTAAAAAAATACGCTTGTTTACGCGATTTGTGAAGAATTGAACGCCTATTTTCGATGTCAACAAAATTTAGTGTTATTCTTAAAATAAACATTTTCATTTCAAAGTTATTAATCATTTGAAATGCCATCATGCCATGTATTTTGCGATACATACTGAAATGTTAGAGTTCAAATAAGCAGCGTGGCTTGATTTTTACAGCAAAATTTGTCTATCTATGCATGTAAAGGCTCACATGGCTCAGTGAAACGGAACATCACCGAGCTCGGGCGCTGGTTGGTTCAACTCAGATAGGACAAATGCCCTCACTGAAGAGAAGACCATGCATGGGAGGTGATGAAGTGTATGAGATTCTGCAAGCCTAGAATATAATTACATATGTTGTTCTGAAAGTATATCAGAATGGGAGAAAATCTTTATTGATAAATATTTATTTGACAGCAGCTTGACTCGATGCGCCGTTAGAGATTCCCCCGTTATTCAGACAAATGATGACATTGAAGACCACGGGACGGACTGGTAATTCGATTGAAATTGTAGTTTAAGGGCCGCTTCCCATACGGATTTCGCGGCCCATCAACTCAATGTTTTATTTACATTTCACGGTACATTTCTTAGTTCATTTAAGATCTTTTGCAGCGCTAAATATTAAAATAAATAATTAAATAATAAATAACAATGAGAGAACAGAGGCAGATATAAATAGAAGTATAGGGAAGAATCGGCTAATTCACTCGAAACCACAGGAATTTAAAATGAACGCTCGATTTAAGTTTTTGAGCATTCCATGTCAGCGTCCTCATGGACAAAGCAGTACCGTTGATAGTAAAACGTGTGTGACCGAAGGTCCAAAACTTCATTGCGTCCTGAATTGAGCGTTAATTATTTTATTTGGTTAATTTGCTGGACACAGGAAATCAACAACAAATAAATACAATGTAAGCATATTATTAAGGCATGCCAGCTAACAATGTTGTTTGAATTTTTTTCTTTCAAAGAAATTAACCCCTCCGACCCCTCCACTTCGCTGTTTTCTGTGAACAGTCGACGGTTGTTCACAGGTCGACTATGGTGTGACGTGTGAATCATCAACACCTCCAATTTCAATTGTCAAGTAGTCTTATAATCTCCTTCTTTGAACTTGTTTTGATATCTTTGGCAGAGAATTTTTGTACGGGAAGTTCATGTCGAGTTAATTTGGGAACAATCGGGCCTATAACTGAGAAGAAAATAAGTACAATAATATAGATTCATGGAAATAAAATTAAAACGTTAAAACTCTTCAATTCCAGTTAATAGCATAGCGTCCGGTTTACAATTATTAGAGGTCAATAGCCGCGTGAAATAAACATCACTAAGACTGAGTTGAATTTGCAATCAACGCCTCTAAGTATTACCCGACATGAAACTGATTGCTTCACACTGTAAAACTAACAACGCGCTCCGCCAATGGCCGACATATACAAACAACTCTTTAACCGAAGATAAAGAATTCATATTATTTTCTGCGATCCAGTATCAACAGGTCATTTATGAAGGAAGGTGCACCTGTCGGTGTCATTAACACAAATGACATGTCGATTAATTTATTTCCAAAATCTACCGTAGTTCATGTCTTATATCGCGTTATGACGTTAAACACTCTATGGTTGACGGTTATGTTCTATGTATTCTGCAAAAGAGGCAAAGAATACCCTAAATATGTCATTTATTCCGCGTCGGATATACAATCAATTATCCAGGTAAGAGAATATAATTCAAATATATATTCATTAGAGATAAACGGAACGTTTTATTTCAATTGGATTAGGAAAACCTCAGGGCATCAAACGTTCAATAGTATGAAAGAAAGACGTTTCCGAAAAAAAAATATTTGTCGGGATTTCATTTTGGGCCGCGATATGCGTATACGACAAGCGATCCCAAAATTTGGTGCCCGCACAACACTCCGATCGTCTGAGAATCGACGAAACGGCCAAAGATACGGACATATAGAAACCGGGACCCCCTTCCAGATTACCAATAGATTTCATGTCCATTTTGAAAACCCGGACGTTTCGATCGAAATAGAACGGGGAGGAAACCGAAAGGCGTCACCACGGGCTGGTGTATCGTTTGTTCCTACACGTATTTATAGCTATCAATATAGTGAGTGGACTCTCTATATAATACAAATTCAGATAACAATAAATAATGCGATCGGGGATTGACAAGGAGATAGCATTTAGCCATTTAGGACGAACCGAATAATCAGTGTCTGACGCGATGGTATCGGCTCAAACCGGGGCAAAAACCTGTGCATTACTTTCTTTTGTCTTCTAATTATGCAGCTGAACTTCAACATCTAGTTACACGTAAAAGTAATTTACTGCCTCTCCAACCGTCAGAGAATTCGGCATTGAATTAACGGATTCTTTTCTCAGTGCCCACGGAGATTGCGTTATCAGGTTGGATAATGCGAACATCACGTGATTGTATTATTGCGCCTTCGTTTTCCAGTGAACGATCGAACGATGACAAACAAAGAAGGAAAAAAACGCAATGGTTTTCTGTAAAACGAACGACTTCGTTCACTGGTGAACGAACCAATGCGTTGAATGTTTTTTTCAATGGTTTTCCACGAAAATCAAAACGATGGGTGTAGAACGACTTGTTTTTTTTCCAGAGATTTAAACGAACGAAGCAAAAACGCTAATCAGGAACGCTACCTTATTGTGTGATCTATGGAATCGATCAACATACATGTATATGTTATTGAAAAGATTATTTGCTCTGCGATTTCAAATATGTAAATATATGGCTTGTGAGGTTGATAGATATGAAGTTGTTCCAATTCAAATGTTCGCCTCTTCATAACATGAGCAGTGTGACTAACGTCACAGGACCTAAGAAGTAGGGTTTGATATGATTTAAGTGTGTACCTTGACGGGAGACGGTCGAGAGATGACTTGGTGGCCCTCTACGGGAGACGGTCGAGAGATGACTTAGGGGGCCCTCTATCTAGAAATAACCTGAAATTCTCTCAAAATTTCCAGGTTGATAGTTCACCTAAGTAGGTCAGCTCATAACTTGCTGATAACAGTCCCCTGATGCACGTTCATGCGAAAAATCCAGGTTCTAATGTCAAGGGTTCTCATTATTTTGAAAACGAAAGGATTCGGATGGATGGATGGATTCGCTGACTCGCTGATTAATCTCATCCGGAGAAAGAATTGATACAGTACTAAATAAAACAGTGCAATAAAACATTTTTTTATATAAATATATATTATACATGAGCGATGTGACTAACGTCACAGTACCTACGAAGTAGGGTTGGCATTAGGACTCCGACACTCACTGAACTCTTGGAAATCTCTCCGCCCTAAGCTAAAATCCTGCCTATATTAAGATGGGCACTGCCCAAGTAGAATCACCAGTGATTTTCATCAAAAATCACCGGAAATTTTCATCAAAAGTAGATCAGCTCAGAACTTGCTGGTAACAGTCCCCTAATTCCCCTTCATGCAAGAAATCAAGGTTCTAATTACGGTTCTCCTTATTTTGTCGACGAAAGGATTTGGATGGACTCATTCACTCACTGACTGACTGACTATACCGGACAATTTGCAGATGGTAGCCTACTAGGAATATATATTTTACATAAAACATTTTCACCCCCGGATGTGTTCGAAGCCCTTAATAGTGATTCTTTTTTTTTATTTTCACAACAAAGAAATTAGTAAATAAAGACATCATCAAAACTCATGGTTCGGATAATCTGTGGGAAAGATGGTACAGTCAGTGTCTTGTTCGAACGAAATAAAAATTGATAGCTTTAATGTGCGTATAAATTTCATGCGCGTGTAGCAATGCTAGGATGGGGATCAATGTCGTCTCTTGGTTATCAACGCGATACTCCATACTTAATAGCTGCATACCCAGGAAACTTGATTTGATAACTATACTTTTGAACAAGGAATACAGGTGTATTTTGTGAAAATCACTCACTGCGTGAAAACGCAAGTTTCCATTTCCGGAAACTTATTGGGAACTGGCTGGCAAACCGTGTCGCTAGGTTTCTGGTGAGTTTCTGAAATTGGAAACTTGAGCCATTTGCCCAGTGACAATTATATCTTCTTCTTTGACGTGGGTTGAACGTGACATAATGCTTTATTTGCAGCAAGGTCAAAGGAATTTGGAGTGGTTTGGCATGGATCCCTTCATATATTGCTCTTCACTGCATTGTGACCGGGCCGCTAGAGAGCTGCTACCGTATCGCTGCTACTATGCCGTTACCACAATATATTTGAGGGTTAATAGTAACGGTATTGTACATGTGATTAACCTCTGTCAGAGTTTCATATAGGAGATAACAGAGACCAGATTCATATGTCTGTAGTCAGAATGTATTGCACGTTGTGGGGAGGTTCACAATTCACATTGGGTTGCCGGTCGCAAGAACAAATCCCTCCATTCGAGCAGGAGTATATGGGGGAGAGGGGGGGGGGCAATGATACATGGACAATAATATTTTTCACCTATATTCGTATATAATCAAATGTGACTTTCAATTTTCCTATATTATCTTCTCTCGATGTTCACGGTTTATCTCATTAGCGCACTGATGTCATTATTCGGATTGCATATTTCCGAGTCCCCATTGTTACAGTTTTCCAAATCTACGTGATCTTCCTCTCTTCGATGTTAACCCTATCTGGTCTGGGCATTTGGCGACCTGTCCAGGCCTTGGTGGGGGGCCTGCTCCCCCCCCCCCCCACCACCTAATTATTTCCCTTACCTCTTGAGCTAGAGGCCTGAAACTTACTACACTATACCCTTGTGTCAAACTTCACAACAAATTGTGAAAAAATCCAAGATGGCCGCTTTGATGACGTCACAGTGACGTTATTTTCAAAAACGGCATTTTTGGTCGAATTTTTTATTGGTGCAATTTCTCCGCATAAGCTGCATGATAAATTAGTAAGTATTAATGTGATGTGAACAAAAAGGTTTTTCCCCACTTTTCATTGCGAAAAAGCAGAAATTTTGAGGAAAAATGACGAAAACGTTACGTTTGTGGTACCGCACGTGGTCGCCATCTTGAATTCACCCATGATTCTCTGCACGAGGGGAGGGGGGTGGGGGCTGGGGGGTCCGGAGATAGCGCAGTTTGGTAGGAGGCATTCCCCCCCCAGAACTAGTAGGGTCAATTATGTTATCGAATGAACATTTCCGCCTCTTGATAGTCTACTTGAGAACTTCCTCATAGTATAGATTGTGTAGCGTTTGGAGTTGTCTTGTTGTTATCGAAAGGAGTAGTTATGTAACCGTTGGAAAAACTTCCTGTTTGTGTTAGTGAAGCCAAACATTGTTTTTGTTCAATTCTGCAAAAAAAAACTAGTTCGTGCACACAAAGTACTCAAGTTTTCTACTGTAAATGTGCCGTAAATCAGCATTGTCAGACGTTTGAAGTAGAGCTTTCGTCTGTTGTTTTTATTTACTTTTTATTACTTTTTATTATTATTATTATTTATTTTATTTTTTTTTTCGTATACTTTTCGGCATGAATTTTTTAATGTATCTAAAATATGACACTCGGAACCAACGCAATATTTTAAAGTGATATAAAGGCAGATATGGAATCTTCGAAAACATTACATTGCTTTCGGTTTAAGTCGCCCTGTTTAGATAGTTTAAAAAGCCAAGCTACAATGTATACAAAGACGCCGAAATCAACGAAAACCTAATTTGAAGCTTCGGACTAGGCGGCTTTACATCACTTTTATCTCCAAGCTTTGACAATGTACAACTAGGATATTGTTTCTGATAGCAAGCATGAGATCCGACATATAATATGCAGTCGTAGTTCAATTTCCGCGTCAATAATCGAAATGCCTATTTCGTATGATGAACAATTAGCACTAATTCCAAATGCGTATGAAATAAAAAAGAACACAATATGGTTTCTTACAAGAGACAAGTGGTCAATAGTTTTCAATGACGCAGCATTTTTTTTGCTTTCTTGGTTACTCCTTTCGTTATATGCATAATCATTTTGTAGCTTGTGTAAGTTAAAGGAATTCATAAGTTATTTCAATAATGAATCTTTCTAAACGGTAATACATATATAACATGTCACGAACGTTTCTTTCCAATTCGATGTGATTTGATTAATTATAATTCAGATAGCGTCAACTTTTAACATCTCACCATTGATGCATGAAAGTTTCATGAGATCTGCCTCTGACTGGGAGATCAGGACGAGGGACTAGGCTGGGAATTCAGACGGAAGGACTAGGATGGGGTATCAGGGGAAGGGATTAGGCTGGGGTATCAGGAGGAGAGAATAGGCTGGGGTATCAGGAGGAGGGACTAGGTTGGGGAATCAGGGGGAGAGACTAGGCTAGGATGTCAGGAGACGGACCAGACTGGGGAGTCAGAAGGAGCGACTAGGCTGGGATATCAAGAGGAGGACTAAGCTGGGGTATCAGGGTGAGGGACTACATATAGGCTGGGGTGTCACGTGAGGGACTAGGCTGGGCAATCAGGGGGAAGGACTAGGCTGGGGTATCAGGGGGGGGGACTAGGCTGGGATATCAGGAGGCGGAACTTGGCTGGGGTATCGGGGGGAGAGACTACGCTGGGGTATCAGGAGGAGGGACTAGGCTGGGGTATCAGGAGGAGGGGCTAGGCTGGGGTATCAGGGGGAGGGACTAGGCTGGGGTATTAGGAGAAGGGACTAGGCTGAGGAATCAGGAGAAGCGACTAGGCTGGGTTATCAGGAGAAGAGTCTAGACTGGGAGATCTGAGGGAGGGACTAAGCTGGGGTATCAGGATGAGGGACTAGGCTGGGGTATCAGGAGGAGGGACTAGGCTGGGGTATCAGGAGGAGGGACTAGGCTGGGGTATCAGGATGAGGACTAAGCTGGGGTATCAGGAGGCGGAACTTGGCTGGGGTATCGGGGGGAGGGACTACGCTGGGGTATCAGGAGGAGGGACTAGGCTGGGGTATCAGGAGGAGAGACTAGGGTGGGGTATCAGGGGGAGGGACTAGGCTGGGGTATCAGGAGGAGGGACTAGGCTGGGGTATCAGGAGGAGGGGCTAGGCTGGGGTATCAGGGGGAGGGACTAGGCTGGGGTATCAGGAGAAGGGACTAGGGTAAGGAATCAGGAGAAGCGACTAGGCTGGGTTATCAGGAGAAGAGTCTAGACTGGGAGATCAGAGGGAGGGACTTAGCTGGGGTATCAGGAGGAGGGACTAGGCTGGGGTATCAGGAGGAGGGATTAGGCTGGGGTATCAGGGGAGGACTAGGCTGGGGTATCAGGAGGAGGGACTAGGCTGCGGTATCAGGAGACGGGACTAGGCTGGGGTATCAGGAGCAGGGACTAGGCTGGGAATCAGGAGGAGGGACTAGGCTGGGGTATCAGCGGAGGGACTAGGCTGGGGTATCAGAGGAGGGACTAGGCTGGAGTAACAGGAAGACCAGGGCCAGTACTGTGAGGACTAGGCTGGGGTATCAAGAGGAGGGACTAGGCTGGGGTATCAGGGAAGGACTAGGCTGGGGTATCAGGGGAGGACTAGGCTGGGGTGTCAGGAAGAGAGACTAGGCTGGGGTATCAGGGAAGAACTGGGCTGGGGTATCAGAAGAAGGGACTAAGCTGGGGTATCAGGAGGATGGACTGGGCTGGGTATCTACTGGAGGGACAAGGCTGGGGTATCATGTGAGGGACTAGACTGGGGTATCAGGAGGAGGGACTAGGCTGGGGTATCAGGTGAGGGACTAGGCTGGGGTATCAGGAGGAGGGACTACGCTGGGTACCAGGAGAAGGGACTAGGCTGGGGTATCAGGGGAGGACTAGGCTGGGGTATCAGGAGGAGGGACTACACTGTAAAAAGAGGAAACATGTTTAACGTTTCATTTTGAGATGATAACATGTTAGATGCTTCATAATGCTACATGTTTCACCCTATTTTTCCACAAAAACATGTCTCATAGACGTAACGATGCAACTATTTGAGGGTTGTGACATGTTTCACTCGCGCTGGCGTCTCACTATAACGGTCCGAAAAGCTTTTTGAAACATCAACGCTGAAACACGTGCAACCGAGTTGCATGACGACATGTGTCAAGAAAAGCGGAGTACAAAAGGGATAGTGCTGTCTGATGCATGGAATTAGATACCAGGTCGTCTTCACACAGTTCGACAGAGAGCTTTAGCAATTTGCAAACAAAGATATTATTACCACTGCATGGCTTTCGGATATTTATTTCTGGTCTTTAGCGACCTGGAAGATATATGTCGGTATTGTGAATTAATCGACTGAGCATTTTAATTGAATTATTTGCATAGCCATTTAACTCAACCAGGCCTAGGGTATTTGAGGCCTGCCCAGGCGCCATTTCACTCTACCCCTCTCCTTCCAAATATGTCTTTGCTCATTGAGATAGAGGTCTGAACTTCTCACAACATCAGCTTAACTAAAAAGCGTGAAAATAAAAAATGCAAGATGGCCGCTTTGAAGACTTCACAGATATGTCATATTCCAAATATGCATTTTTGGTCGATTGTTTTGTAAGATTTGAATCCGACATTTTGAATTTAAGAGCATTCGCTCAAAACATATGGTCATATTACGACACACCAACAAAGTACATAGCAATGTTGCCAGAATAAAAGTGACACTTATGGGGCACTAATGTGAGCAGCAGTGAAAGAAGTAACAACTGTGTTCTCCATGTGATCAAAGGTACATTCAGTATTTTGAATTGTGAATGTGTAGCGCACCAGGAGAAGCATCAATACGATTGCTTACATCATTACAGCGTTGGGAGGGATTCGGCCTTAGTGGCATATATAAATCAGAAGGAGACAGAATGGACATTATTTTTCATACGTATTGGAATATTGAATAGTGTTTAGTGTCAACAATGTTTCTACTCCATCCCACAATGTGATCACTGTTGTAAAACTCGAGACGAATCCAGCCCTCCAGCCCTGATTTTAATAATCATCTGCGATCCGTATTCCATACCCCAAAATGGAATGAAATTTCAGCCACCCCGAAAACACAAATAGTTAATCGCGAGTAGCATGTCAGTAAAAACAACAAACGCAGTATCATTCAGCAAGTTCATATTTGCAGGCCTATGTAATACAGTACCCATGTTCAGAAATGTTTCCAGTGTGCCGGATTAGACATGGAATACAAGGCCCAAGTCAACCTTGCCGCCCCAAAACAAACTTCAGTGCAAGTCATTGGTCAATGCTTTTCTAATGTAAACATCTCTAGAAGGGCTGTCAATGTTATGCATTGCATCATGGGTTGTTTTGGGGCGGCAAGGTTTACTTGGGCAGAATACAATATGGGATAATACTTTATCACAGATCAGACAATGTCGTGTCAACGGACCAATATGGCAAGTTGAGTAAATTACATGTACATGTATCTTTAACTTTTAAGTGTGAATCAGTGATATGAATGAATCAAACCTCGAGCACATTATTGCTATATGAACAATTTCCACTCTATGTTAACGGGGTTCACATCAGGGATTCTGATGTACCAATCATGCATCTGTTTGACATCATTATTAGGTTTGACTTAACCTGAGGAGCAGTCTGTTTTATGTGTTTCTTTATATGATTATTGCTTGTTCATACATGTTCTTGAGTTTGACTTCCAACGAATATAAGAGAATAAAACTTGATGTATGTTGATTTTTGATGAATGTTTTCATTTCAGTACCGGTATCATGCACATGCTAGTCTGACAGTCTCCTGAAACAGGTAATGGGATATGTAGACTTTTGAAACACTTCCAAGTTTGAGACATGTACAGATCCGTTTCACTTGTGACATGTCTCAAAAGTTGGGACAAAGTCATGTTTGGGCTTAGACGTTTCATTTTGAAACATGTTGTCGGCTCTAACATGTTTCAGCTTGAGACATGTGTACACAACACGTTTCGAAATGTAGAACGTTACATGTTTCAAACGAACACGTGCTTATTGAAGATATGTCTCATATTGAGACATCATTACCTCATGTGAAAAGGACACGTGTTTCAATTTGAAACATGAAGCCGTTTTAATATGAAACATATACGTACTCACATGCCCCAAAAGTTGGGACAAAATCATGTTTCATTTTGAGACGTTAAACATGTCACCAATTTTTACAGTGTAGGCTGGGGTATCAGGGAAGCACTAGGCTGGCGTATCAGGAAGAGGGACTAGGCCGGGTTATAAGAAGGAAGGATTATGCTGGTGTATCACGAGGATGAACTAGGCTGGGGTATCAGGAGGAGGGACTGGGCTGGGGTATCAGGAGGAGGGGCTGGGCTGGGGTATCAGGATGAGGGACTGGGCTGGGGTATCAGGAGGAGGGACTAGGCTGGGGTATGAGGAGGAAGGATTAGGCTGGTGTATCAAGAGGAGGAACTAGGCTGGGGTATCAGGAGGAAGGACAAGCTGGGGAATCAGGAGGAAGGACTAGGCTGGGGAATCAAGAGGAAGGACTGGACTGGGGAATCAGGAGGAAGGATTAGGCTGGTGTATCAATAGGAGGAACTAGGCTGGGGAATCAGAAGGAAAGACTAGGCTGGGGTACAGGAGGAAAGACTAGGCTGGGGAATCAGGAGGAAGGACTAGGCTGGGGAATCAGGAGGAAGGACTGGACTGGGGAATCAGGAGGAAGGATTAGGCTGGTGTATCAATAGGAGGAACTAGGCTGGGGAATCAGAAGGAAAGACTAGGCTGGGGTACAGGAGGAAAGACTAGGCTGGGGAATCAGGAGGAAGGACTAGGCTGGGGAATCAGGAGGAAGGACTGGGCTGGGGAATCAGGAGGAAGGATTAGGCTGG